>WEZZ01029156.1:529-27656 GCA_013400585.1 Chloropsis cyanopogon | reverse complement strand
TTTTTTTTTTTTTTATTTTGTTTTTGGTTTTTTTTTTTTTTTTTTTTTTGTTTTTTTTTTTTTTTTTTTTTTTTTTTTAACAGAATACCACAACCCTGTGAAATTCAAATTCTTCTTGTGGGAACTTGACCTTGAGTATCAGGGGCCAACTTTTTTCACCTCATGGGTGAAAGGTAGCCCACGAAGGATGCCAGGGATACCAAGTGATTTCTGGGACACAAATGTAAAGTGAAGCCCTAATAACCCTGCTTAGGTCAGTCTTAAAGGAATAGTAACATGGGAAACTTGTTATTTTTTAATTTCTAAGTTGGCACTTCTGCTGTGCACAAGTGAAGCTGTTTGAGCCCATTTAGTAAAGCCCATTTACCTGACTGCACATAAATATAGACCCTTCAGTCCAAGCCATCTGAATCTATTGCCAGATAAAAGACCTTACTTAATTCCTGCTTTTGAACCCAAAATGCCCAAATTTCACTGCATGAATGATGTGTGTAGCTTTAATCAGAACACACATGCCCATCTGCAGGAATCCATGGAATCAGTATAAAAGAATCACAGACTGGTTTGGGTTGAAAGGGACCTTAAAGGTTATCTAATTCTAACTCCCTGGCAGGGGCAGGGATGCCAGTCACTGGATCAGGACACTCAGGACCCCATCCAGCCTGGCCTTGGACACTTCCAGGGATGGGGCAGCCACAGCTGCTCTGGGCAACCTGTGCCAGTGCCTCACCAACCTCACAGAGAAGAATTTCTTCCTAATATCTAACAAAAAATGTCCTCTTGTGGTTTAAAACCATCCTCCCTTTTCCTACCACTATCCACCCATGTAAAAAGTCACTTTCCCTCTTTCTTATAAGCCTCCTTTAGATACTGAAAGGTTGTATAAGAGCTCCCTGGAGATCTCTCTCCTTTTTTCCAGGCTGGACAATCCCAACTCTCTCAGGCTGTCTTCACAGGAGAGGTGCTGTGAAGCGTCTGAACATCCAGCCCTCTGAGCATCTTGTGTCAGTTGAATTGTTGTGCCAGTTTGGAGTCATGCATCAATTTCCTTATTTCCTGTTTATGTCCCTGTTTGTTGGAAAGCTTTGAATTCTTGCCTTTTAATTTGATCACCTGCATATTGTCACCTTGCACTAAGAAACAGCCCCTTGATGCCAATTCATGGAACACAACCGACCTCCCAGCCAAAGCTTCTGTTTCCAAGCTGAACTAATCCATGTGTTCATTTGTTTGCAGATCATGCTGGCATTTTCAGCAGTGTTTGGTGTCATCGTTTACCGAATCACGACGGCAGCAGCCTTGTCCTTCAGCACAAACGAGACAACCAGGTCCAATGTTCGAGTGACCGTGACTGCCACTGCTGTCATCATTAACCTCGTGGTGGTCCTCATCCTTGATGAAATTTATGGAGCTGTTGCCAAATGGCTGACAGAAATTGGTAAAACAGCCTCACAGCATTCCTCATTAATCCATGTATTGATACCAGGGGGTGCAAGGAGGGTCCAGAAGGAGTATTTCCTGCTGGACAGGGCCAGTGAAAACATTCAGGCCTGTGAAGGTACCTCTTTAAGCTAAGAGCTGCAGAAGATCAGTGGGTTGTTTAAAAAATGTTGATGGCTCTGACAAAGTTATACTGATGTTATTTCCCTGAAGATAGTTTTAACCATTTTCTAACTGCTTAAATGATTTTTTTGTTCCATTTTAGGGGCATGTCTGTGTAGGAGAATGGATTGCAAGCAATTTTGCCCCTAATGAGTTGCAGCTGTATTAATTACCAAAGAGAATGAACAGTCTTGCCCTTAATGGGTCACAGCTATGTCCAATAAGGATGGGTGTTATAAAAGAGTGGGTCAGCTAGTTAAGAGAAGGGTCTGCCATGAGAAGGGTCTGCCAGTTGGTGCCTGCAGTTAGAGTTTGTAGTCAGAGTCTGCTTGGGAAGCCTGCAGTTGGAGTCTGCTGGCTGGGCTGTGAGGAGGAAGGGTCAGGTGGTTGTGTAAGGTACAGGAAGGGGCTGTTCTGCATGAAGAAACAAGTGCCTTGTCTATCTCGTTTCAATCTCCCACGTGAGGTCTATAGTGGTATGTCTGGGCTGGACTTTTTATTAATTATTTGTACTGTAGTTTGTGTTTGGACTTTCAAAGTTTATTTTAAACATCAAAATATTGTTGCAAGCCTGGCTATTTATTCCTTTTGAAGGGAAGTTGTTCCTTTGAATGAATAGAGGTTTAGACCTAAAGTATTGATTTGTTATATACATTAGGCTAAAGATGTTTACTAATAGGGGTTTAGGCTGGGGCTTTTATTGTATAAATTAGACCAAGGATGTTGACTGATGGTGCCTTTATGTGAGATTACTCTTAAGGCTTCTGTTTCTTCTCAGTTTCTCAAAACACTTTTAAATTCACAAATGAAAACTTTCTTTTTCAGTCCTATTTTTGGAAGAACATTACAAACTACAGTTTTGCAGTTGTTAGAGGTCCAACCCTGAATGATGGAAGTATGATCCTCTTAGTTTAGATTAAATTCCTGGAATGTTTGAAAGTAATGAAGACAAAGCAATTTATTTTCACAGATTGCCACTTTAGTGGGTTCATTGGTTTGTTTATTTTGGTTTTGCACCCAGCTTTGGGCAGATTGTAATTGGGTTGCACAAATGGACTCTGTTCTAGTGGCATAAATGAGCTCAGGCTCACTGTTCAGGCCAAAATTGTAACCAGATTTTCAGCTTTCACGTAAGTCACAGGCTGCTAACTGTGTGTGATCTGATCAATTCTGTTCACTGCACCTGCCCAGGTAAGAAAGGGCACAAATGTTAAGGAATGACACAGCTGTGTGGAAAGAGTAGGAAAAGATGAAGATGCGACTTCTCCAGCAGCTTCCAGGTAGAGGCTGGGAAGTGCTAGGCACTGCCATGGCCTCTCTTTAGGAAGTACAGGAGGAAAATTCTTCCTTTGAAACATGCACCAGGCTGATCTGTGAAAGAAACAACAATTTCTTACTTGCTGATTTTTGTCCCCCTGTCACTTTGCATCTAATTCTAATCCTATCTTTATTAGAGTAGCGTTCCCAATCGACCATCAGATGTTTTGTTTAAGAAGGATCCAGTCAGAATAATCTCTAGTGCTACAAATTACATGAGTTAGAAAGTTCACTCGGGCAGCTTTCTCCAGTGCTAGGCTCAGATGCCAAATGTAATCAAAATGTTTTAAAAAATTAGAATTCATGCATGTGGATAAATGTTGCTTAACTTGTGAACTCTCATTTTGCTCAGAGGAGAAAAACATACCCAATTATCTTTTCATGCTTCATTTAATCCACAAGCTGAAGAACCCACTTGTTGGGCTGAAGGAGTAGCTTTTGACAGCATAAGTTTCTATTCCATTCCCAAGTACACTTGAATCTCTGTTCAGGTGAAAAATTACATCTGTAGGCACAAGAATAGCACTGATAGCAATTCTGTTAATCATGAGATCACAGTCATGCATATGCCTCAATACCGCCTCAATCAGTGCCTGGAGAAAAAGAGTAGGGTTTTGTTATTGATACAGAGAGCTCGTACAGGATGGAGCAGGACTTTGGTGGGCCCAGCAGTGGGCCACTGATGCCCCTTTATCACGGATGATACCAGCCAAAATGCAGATGGTATCCTGCTATTCCCAGGAAGAGTAGCTCATCTTCAGTAATCAGGTGGTGCCAGATGAGATTTACAGCTCACTTGTAACTCGGAATCACAGGATGGTTTGGCTTGGAAGAGACCGCTTACCTCTCTCCAAGCCCCTGCCATGGACAAGGACATCGTCCGCTATCCCAGGTTGCTCAGAGCCCTATCCAACCTGGCCTTGGACACTTCCAGGGATGGGGCAGCTGCAGATGCTCTGGGAAACCTGTGCCAGCACCTCCTCACCTGCAACCCTTCCTTGAGGCCAAGGAAGAACTAGTGAAACGGGGACAAAATCAAAACTACTCGTGTTTGTCCCTTGTAAAGGCATCAGCTCCTTTAGGGATCTAAGGCCCATTCCACCCTTAGCTCAACTCATCCTCCACCTATGAAGTTCCAGCTGCCTAATTTTGGCATAACAACCCACCACTGAGTGTTTAATTTTTTTAGGATGAGGGAGTTCTTTCTGTTACTGACACACCTATTCTAGCTGAATGCATTTCTCATGCAGCACACCCGATGAGCTGGAGGACAAATTCTACACATGCCTCTACAGCTATGGTATAGGATGTCTGAGGGAGCCTCTGGGACCATATATGGATTGTGAATGTTCATCCAGAGGCTGAGCTCATCCATGGGGGACTTCTCTGTAAGACAGGGTTTAGGAGTTTTCTCCCTCAAATGAAAAGCTGCACTGCTGTTATTCCATAGTCCTGCTGCTCTGAGCTTTTGTATTGTGGATCTGTTCAATGTCTGGGATCACCTACGAATTGTTTGAAGGCTTAATTAAGGTTTTTTTTTACCTGTAGGTGGGTTATGCCTTAGGGCTCATCAGGTTGTGCACTGATCTTTTATGAAAATGTTGAAAGTATCGCAAAGAAAGGCAGTGAGGACCCATTAGGCTTTTCTATTCCTTTAGTGCTAAAATAATCATGCTGCTTTTTTAGGAAAAAACACCCCAAAACACAGCAAAGCAAACAGAACACTGAAACTGTGCCCAAAACAAAGCTGTACAAGTACAGCAGTATTTTTAATGAAGTTCTTAAGCCAGAGCTCTGGATCTCCTTATTATTCCATGCTTTTTTTGTGCCACAGCAGTTCAGCCAAGAATGATGAATTTAATCATAATATGATCTTCTCTCACATTAGATACAGCTCAGGATGAGCAGAGAAACACAAGGGTTTCACCCATATAAAATCTTTGAAAAAGGATCCTACCATCAGTTTGAAAAGCCTCTGTCTTATACCTGTGTTTTCTGCTGCCAGAAAATTTCCACATAAATTGAAAATAAATCTGGGAACAGAGTAATGAACACTGAAAATATTTAAACAAAGAAATCTTGAAAGATAGAACATATATAGTGAACTGTTAGCAAAAATGTGCCTTTATTTTGCACTTAATTCACTTAATAAAATATTCAAAAATGTATTTAGTCTTGTATTTAGCATCAAACATCAACCATCTCGCCACAGAAAAGAAGGCTTGTGGACTGCAAGTTAAGGATGCTTTTAAGGTGTTGTTTTCTGGTAGAAAGTCTTTGTACTTTGCTTTCAGCATTCCTCAATTGACAATATGAATGTTTTGTTATTTTATTTGTGTAACTGTAACAGATATACTCCTCTATGTCAATATGCACATATATATAGCAAAGTAATTTATGCTGCTTTTGCCTTGTGGAATTGATTATCTCTGGAAATCAGGACTGAGTGACAGACCTAGAGGCTTTGGTACAAATTAGAGGTACAGAAGAAAGAAAGCCCAAAGTTTGAAGTTTGGGGGTTTTTTGTATGTGTTTGGAGATTCAGGGATTTTTATATACTTACTGATTCAGTTCTCTGGTTTGCTCTTTTTTTCCCCCAGAAATACCAAAAACAGAGAAAATTTTTGAGGAAAGACTGATTTTGAAGGCATTCCTACTGAAGTTTGTGAATTCTTATGCATCAATTTTTTATGTTGCCTTTTTTAAAGGAAGGTAGAATAAATATCCTTTACATTTATATATTTCTGTATATACATTTTTATATATGTGTCTATGTTATTGGATCTGTGTTTAAAAATGGGCACAAAGGCCTGGGACTGGTCATCTTTGCCAGCTCTGAAAAAATATCTTTGACAGGATTATCTAAAGTTATTAATTCATTTTGGTTTTTAAAAAATGTGTTGTTTTTATAATGAATGGTGGTGCATACAGGCCTTAACTTTACACAGTTTAGCAAATTTTCCTTGAAGCATCATTCAGCAAAGAAAGATCTTCCTGTTTCATTTAAAATTATGGAACTCTTTTTTCTATTACTTTCATATTATTTTGCATTATTCTCCCACATCAAATTAAGAAATAGTTAGTCAACTGGCAAATGAAGTGATTGACCAAAAAGCTAATTCAGCTGTCCTGATAAATAAGTGTGACTTCCTATGGGCTCAGAATCCTTGATGTTTGGGACCCAGTCATCCACATGCTTTTGAATGGGAAGCTTAAAATGATTCTTTGCTAAAACTTTGGCAAAAAAAAAATGTTTAAATATCCTCTGGATTCTGTTTCCTACCATTTTGCTCTTCCTTTTGGGGGCTGTAAAATTTGTTAATCTCTACTCTTCACTAATCCTATCCAGCACCTTTCATTTGAGGATTAATGATGCATTTTTCCACCGGTTGCAAATATTGTAAGACACCAATGGAAAAAAGTCACCAAATTCTCTCTTTTTTGACCATATTTTTGTGTTGTATGGTTTGAATAAAGTCAATATCATTGTTTCTCCTGGTGTAGCCAGAAGAGTCTTGGTTGTATATAGATGTGTAAATAATTCCATTCAGGGCATTATTCACATGTAAGGGAATGTGAATTAGGATATGTGTCCCCAGGTTTGTTTGCCATCTCTAATCAAGTGAGGGTTTTTTTTTATTATATTGTTTTAGACTGAAAAATATTTTATTATTTTACCCAGATGTAGTAGAAAACCATTTGTAGAGGTCTATTTCTTTGAAATAATCGAAGCTGAATAGGTGCTGAGCCCTTGAAAATTCATGTTGAAGAAGCTACTTCTGAAATATTTTGGCTAATACAAATGAACAATCTTGATTTCAAAGTTAACCTATTTTTGTGCTTGTATATTAAATCATGGTGTCAAAATTAGCTTATTTTTCTGTTTTTATACTAGTTTATATATTATTATTGCTTTCAGGTTTGTTGGCCGTCCTGGTCATTATGTGTATGTGTTTGAAGGTTATAGGATGGAAGAGGTAAGTACACATGAAATTCAAATTACAAATAAAATCCTTTACACAAAGAAGTATGTGTACAGTGTTCAGTGGACTACAGACAACAGGAGAAAAATAGAAAACACCTGTTAAAACAAGAGATTAAATCTTCAACTTGAACAGGCAAAAACCAAGGTTTCCATCTAAGGCAACTTTATATTTCTTTCTGCAGTTTTGACTATTTCATGGTCTTTCCTAGGTGAAGCTTCACCATTTCTGTGCTTTACACCTGGTCATTAAGGCACAAACATTCCATGATTTAGTTGAGGCCCTTGAGAAGCATGATCTGGCTTCCCATTCTGCAGATCACTGGAAGCTTGGCAATTTTAATAGCTTAAAAACCTGGAGCTATTTTGTGATAAACCTATAAGCATTTTTCTTTTAAATTCCCTCATGAAGGGGATTGCTGTGGGTATTGCCTTGAAAGCTGTACTCAAGGTATGACAATAAAGCTGGCATAAAAGTCTTTGAAAGATTGAAGGTTTTCTTTCCTCCTCAGGAGATATCAGGTTGGAAGAGCATTGGTGATCCTGAATTATGTTTATTACATTGATTATATAGTAAATATTTTTAAAGGAAATATAGAAGCCCCAGGGCACCGTGAGTTGTTACAGAACTCTGCGTATTTTCCATAATGCAGTTCTATGAGTAGAGATGAAATACCTTGTCAAACACAGATTTGAAATAATTGATGAGCTCCATGATCCCACAAAAATTGGTGGTAGGGACAGTGGGACATGGAGACTCTGAGAGCTCTCCCAAGTGGGTTTTTAAAATTAATTCTCTCAATCCCTTCACACTCTCTGGTTTTGTTTAATTGCAGTGTGCTCCAGGAGGGTGTCTGATGGAACTCTGCATTCAGCTGAGCATCATCATGCTTGGAAAGCAACTGATTCAAAACAATCTCTTTGAAATTGGAATCCCGTATGTATCCTGGCCTTTTCCATTATGTGTTATTCCTATGGCACAGTAAATCAAAGCCTTGATCCTTATTCAGCTAAATGGAACTTTTGCCACTGCCTTCAGTGAGTTCTAATTGAATGTGATGATAAATCACATTTTTGGTTGTGGTGAAATGATCTGGTCGTATTTTATGTTGAATAATTGGCTATGTCTTCACTAAATGGCTTAAAGAAAATGATGGAATATATGAAATAATTGATTCAAATTAATTTTAGAAACCAGGGAAAACAGGCAAGGTATGATAGATCTCCTGGGAAGTTTCAGAGAAGCTTTCAGGACAGCAGCATTGAATACAAATTAGCACAAAGTGGAGGGGAGATAGCATGGGGGAAAGCAATAGCTCATCAAAGATGTTAAAATCTATTACTTGATCTATGGCTATTTTACGGGTTTAGAGATGAAATCCACACGTTTCCGAGGTGCCTTTATGTCATTCTGTGATGATGCAGGAGCAAGCAGAGACACTGACAGCTCAGTGTGTTTTTGCCATGGGCTGCTTCAGTGCTCAGTCCCCTGCTCCAAATATAGCAGGAAAACTCTCCCTGTCTCTCACCAGTGCCAAGGGGATCTTCAGAGACTGGCAATCCACTGAGAAAGTGCTGCTCCTGCCTCTTGGGAGGTTTGCTTCGTGGTGGCAGTGGCCTGTGAAATGTTGGAGATGAAGAGTCTGGTTTAGATATCTCAGCTCCTCTGAAATGAGGCAGAATCTTCCAACTCTGGTGTCAGCAGCTTTTAGGTCACATCCATAAGGCTGTGATGATGGTAACTAGAAATCAAGAGGAGTGATTCTTAAAAGATATTAAATATGTTTCAAATGAACCCTTTTCCTCCCTTTTCTAATTTTTTTTTTTCTTGCTAGGAATTTAAATAGAGAGAGAGAGAAAAAAATTTCCAAACAAATCAGATGTAGATTATGGATTGTTTCATTATTCTTGTGTCAAAGGTCAATAGGGAGGCCTGTTTTCTGTCTACATCTCATTGAGTTTACATTTTATTTTGAGAAAAGGGGGTAAATCATTCCCAAAATATCTGACAGGTTGAAGGCTTAAAGCTTTCTCAGTGTAAACCTGCTGTAATTTCTTTCTCGTCTTCCAAAAACGTACTGCTACTGGACTTTTTAAATGGGGATTTCATGATGTTACAAATACTGTATTTATTATTTTTGACTCATGAAAGCATGGGCTGATCCAGTCCAAACAGAAAGTCATGTCCAATTATTTTTCATTTCCCTCCCTTTGGTGCAAGAATGTGATAATTTCATCCCATTTTTCTCCCTCAGATCTGCTCCCCCACCCTTAATTTAACAAACTGTGGTGGCCTCAATTTTTAGAACTGTTCAAAAACAATCATGCTTTCATTGTCCCCTTCCTAGATTAATAACTCATTTCAGTCACAATGCTATCTTGTCATCTTGGAATAAACATATCTGCTTTTCCTTTGCTTGTCTGCATTCCCAAGAAAACCATGTGTGTATCTGTAGGGCTTGGCCCTTCTCCCTGGACCTGTTTGCACCAGAAGAATCACTGAGCACTTAATTAAATCAGAGTTAGCCTTCTATTCCTGCATGGACCACTGTACTGGTTTGGGCTGGTTCCTTAAGGGTACCAGCAGCTGCATTTTTCATCCCCCTAGCCTTGTGCCTATTTGGAGAGACTGAGAGTTGAGGTGAATAACACAGATTCTTCCATTGGCTCCCTGTATTTTCACTGTGGGCAGAGTCCAGGTGCTGCCATCAACCTTTTCCATATGGAGAGACAGAAAGGGATATCATAAATGGTGATTTGGTCCTCAGAATCTGGTGCTGTCCTCTGCACATCGGTAACACAGAAGCACCTCTCTGCTGAATTATCTGATGACACTCATCAAAAACATTTTCTTCCTCACTGAAATCTCAGGGATTTTTTTCCAGGAAACCTTTTGATTTCATTCACCAGAAAACCCAAGGCATTTTAGTTGATTTACAGATATCGCAAATCCCATTTTCTTCTCTTTCTCCTCAAAAAATACTGCTAGGTAGATGATAGAGTAAGTTTGCAAGCAACAGTCATCCTTTATGTTCCTAGAACCCCAAATTAGAAATACTTGGAAAGCATCTTTCCATGTCTTCATTCTGCTTTATCCATGGTCTGTACTTTATCCATGGGTGAGGAAGGAAACTTCAGATGGCAGCCCTGCATTTTTTGGGGTCATGGAGGACATGTCCTTGCTTTTCCTTCAATGTTTCTGTAGAAATTGCTGCCACAGCTATGGCAGATGTAATTGCTGGTCTCCTAAACCTTGTGTGATTTCTTTTTTAATTTCTGCATCCAGCAATAGCAAACTAGCTAGGTAAATGCAACAAGATTTGAATTATAGAAAACTAAGCCCTCTTGAACTGAATTGTGTGTTCTGCGGCGCTGGAATTCACAAGTTTAACAGATGTAAATATGCCACAAAAATTCACTCAGATGTGTCACATACCATCATTCTTTTACTGTTGCCACAGGAATTGAACCTAAAAGGCTGCAGGGCTTGAAAGCCTTAACCCAGTGTTCTTTTAAGACCCTTTTTATTCAGTTCTGTTTTTTCTGAACTTATTGAAAAAAAACCCATCCATGTGGTTACTTTATTACTCTCTGTCTTTGACCTTGTTGCTAAACCCTTAGGGTGAAATCCTGGCCCTATTGAAACAAACAGCAAAACTATTGAATTTAGTGAGGCCATAGTTGTAGCCCTTCTATTCAGCATCAATTTCTATCACTTCCTTCAAAATATACTTAAATATGGTGGATGAGAATACTGAGAGTTAATAAAATCCACTTAAAGACACCCCTTCATAGCCCCTATTCTCTCTTACATTGTTTTTTCACCTTTACTAAGTTATTCTTAATTAAAGGTTTGGGGCGGGGTTGCTTCTTTTTTTTTTTTTTTTTTTTTTTTTTTTTTTTTTTTTTGTCTTTTCCTATTTTTTATTGTTCTTGTTTTCCTCTGATAGAGAAACCAGTAAACCCCAAACACAACTGAAACTCTTGTAGAATCCAGGATATCTGAGTGTGCCAAGGAAGCATGGCTGTACCAAAAATATGTGTGAAAAGAAGAAATTTAGATACTTTTGTTCTCCCCCTGCCTCCTTCTTGTGCCTGCGAATGTGAGAAGGTGTTTCTTTATGTTAACAGACTGTAGGAATATGACTGAAGGAAAGCCTGGATCTTCAGTGTTCCTTTCCAAAAGCAGGAAAGAAAATTACAGGCAAAGACGCAAGAGTCTGTGTCACTGCTCTGCCTTTTCTCCAGATACAAGTGATCCCGCAACTCAACCTAAGAACATTTTCTGTTTAGCTTTCTCCCTGCACCTTTTTCCACCATCCTACAGATCAAAAAGCATCAACTGGAAGGAGAGCCTTAAAAACCCACCTGTTATAAATAATCCTTTTTTTTCCCTGGCAGCTGGATTCTAGGGGCTTTCTGTCTTTTCACATAAAACCTCCACATGCATCTCTGTTCTAGCAAGTATTCATAGAATCATGGAATCATAGAATGGTTTGGTCTGGAAGGAACCTAAAGACCCTCTCAGTTCCAAGCTCCTGCCATAGGCAGGGACACTTTCCACTAGCCCAGGTTGCTCCCAGTCCTGTCCAACCTTGTCTGGAACACTTCCAGGATGGGGCAGCCACAGCTTCTCTGGGCAACCTGTGCCCAGGGCCTCACCACCCTCACAGAAAGGAATTTCTTCCCAATATCCCATGTAAACCTCCCCTCTGTCAGTGTGCAGCCATTCCCCCTTTTCCTGCACTCCAAGCCCTTGTCAATAGTTTCTCTCCATCTTTCCCATATGTTCCCTTCAGGCATTGGAAGGCTCAGTTGAGACCTCTTGGAGCCTTCCTTTTCCAGGCTGAACAATCCCAATTGTACAGCCACTGAAGACGCAAACACTTGTGCCAACAAAGTCATTTTCCTGCATCTGTCCTCTTTCAACCTGCCCTCCAGATGCCCCACCTCTTCAGCCTCTATCTATTCCACTCTGTCTCACTCCACAAATTTCTTATTTTTCCCAAGTCAACATCATTCTTTCCCCTAGATCCTCCAAATCCAGCTGCTCCTTCTTACTGTATCAATAGAGAAACTGTTGGATCATCTCTGATTTTTGAAAAGGAGCCTTCATCTAATTACCATGTGCTTACAGCCCAGTCAGGATCACTTGGAGCTTGATTTCTCTCTTTTCATCATATTTTTTCTCAAAATCTCAAGGGTTATTGACAGGTGAGGCTGTAGTGATTTTATGCTCACTTTAGAAGCTTGTTAACATGCATAATGCAGTGCTTAGTGGTTATACTGGGAATTACAATCAGCATAATTCAACCATGTTCCCACCTCTTACCTAACACAATAATTTGGTGCCAATTCCCTGTGAGAAGCTGCAGTGTCATTTTTAACTGCTTTAGACACAGCCTGACCAAAACCTGTTAATTTTCTTTCCCTTTCATACCGCATTCATTCTTCTCCCCTGCTGCTCCCCTGTTCTCCCCTGTTAAGGATGCACCTTGCTTTTTGACATTCCTTGGCAAAAGAATCAGAAATAATGGCTATTTTACAGCTCTACAGTTTTCTCTCTTTGCCCAGATCTGTATGGAGTCATGAAACTTTGCTGCATGACCCTCTTCAGCACAAAGCTTCTGGGACACTCATCCTGAATGGGCAAACCTACTTCTTCCTCACTATGGGGGGCTGCCTGGCATGAACAAATCAGAAGCTAAAATAACTCTTTTTCTGTCAATCTTCTTTAAAAACATTGATCTGGGTAATTAAAGAACAGGCTTCAAACAAAGGCATTTAAAAAGCATAATCAGTTTTAGCATCACAATCATAAGTACAGATAAAGGGTTCTGCAAAACTCATTTTCCCTGCCCTATTGCTGTGTAGCTGGAGAATAATACCCTGCAAATCCCTCGTCTCTGTTCCTTTAACTTTCTGACACATTTCTGCTTGGTCTCAAACTTCACATGCTTGGATATGACACAAAGGTACTATTTTTTTTTTTTTTTTTTTTTTTTTTTGTGGAAAATCTTAAATATTTTGTTTTTTTTTTTTTTTTTGCGTTTTTNACAAAGGTACTATTTTTTTTTTTTTTTTTTTTTTTTTTTTTGGTGGAAAATCTGAAATAATTGGTTTGGCTTGCTTTCAGTCAGTTGATCTTTCAAAAAAATACATAAAAAGAAGCATACAGAGTCTCTTCAAAGCTGAACTCCAAATGGTTAAAGGTGCTGTTCATCATGCCTGGCTTAGAGATAACCAGATGAAACATTAAAAATTATTCTGAGCAACTGAGCCCTAGATTTGGTGTATTCTCAAATAAACATTAAAAACAACAATTGTTTTAGTTACTGGATTCTCGTGGGAGGTATGTGTATGCATTAAGCTCCAGAACTGGATTCTGTGGTGCTGTAGCTGAATGGATTAGGTCACACGTGCACAGATTTCACATCTAAACACATGCAAATTTTATCTCAGCTGCTGCCATGACAATGAGATGATATTCACTCTCATCTGCCCACGGAAGTGTGAGGGACATTTATAGCTCGTATCATTTTATTGGAACAGAAATCAGCACTGTCTTGAACTTATTGTTCACCATCCTCTGAGAGTCCCTCACATTAGGAAATTAATTGGGATATGTTGGAAGAGCATCCTGGGAATTCTTTGACCGTTTTAAATCCTGCCCCAGGCTCCTACCCTCTGAATGCTACATCACCTCTGTCACAGCAAGTTCCCTTGGCTGCCATAAAGGCAGAGGGGGAGAAAGGGAATTTTAGTGTCTTGAAATGGCTGAGTTTGCATGATGTGGAGGTAAATGTCTTTGTAAGGGTTAATCTAATTCTGTCTCATTAAGCATTTTAAATTTACCCCCACCCTTTCATTAAAACTGTGTAATCTGAGTGTCCTGGGTACCAGTAATGCTAAAGTCCGATGATGTTACCGTCAGACTCGGTAACTACATCTTCCTTCCACCTCAAACAAAAGCAGGAGTTGTCCTGTTGATTTTTGAAACTTTGTGATCCAGGATCTGAGAGTGCTTCATGCAGTCTAGACCTGTTTAAAGAGGGTCTTCCAATCCCAAATTCCTCCATACTGGTGATGAAATAGAATGGGTCCTGTAAACACTGGTAGGTGCAGAAATTCCTCGGTCACTGTGGGAACACAGTGATCCCATGGCTCAGTGTAAATTTGGGAATGAAGCAATAAACCCACACAGCAAAGCCTTTATTGTGTTTGCCAGCTTTTGTTCCTCAGCCATGCCCTGCTACTGAAGTCAGGGTCCGGGGAAGTGGTTCTGCTTCCCTGGAGGTCCAAAGGAAAACCCCTTCCCCCAAATATTCCTTTATCCAGGCCACACACCTACAGTTCAAAGGGTTTATCACAAGCTGTGGGAGAAGAGTTTGTGGGAGAGCCCTGCTTACACTATTGGCAAAACATCATTGGAATTAGTCTGGATTTCCACTCATGGCACACATGTGAAGAACTGTAAAATAGTGCTGTATGTTTCTGCGGAAGATATATATCATCTGCAAAAGAAAGATATGCAATAAATATAAATCTGGCTATTTTATGCTAATTTGAGTGTATTTTGCTGCCTTGATTATGAAGAAATACCTCATTCTACTGTGGTTTCCCATGGGAATTTCTCAGTGTGTAAAATAGCATGAAGTTGCATATGTATTTAAAATATCATTGGGGGCGGGGGGACATTGGGAAAACTTTACTCTTCATTTAGAAATTATTCATTTTACTCTAATTTATTTGTCAGTGTCATTAAATTTGTATCCCTGTCTCAGTAGGACAGTTTCTACTGTCAGTACATTCTTGCACCCTCTTCGTTTGGAAATATCCCATAATCACAAAATGGCCTGTGTTGGAAGGGACCTTGAAGCTCATCCAGTTCCAACTCCTTGCCATGGACAGGGATACCTTCCCCTACCCCAGCTTGCTCAGAGCCCCATCCAACCTAGCACTGAACACTTCCAGGGATGGGGCTGCTGCAGCTCTTCTGGGCAACCCATGAATGTAATTTTTTTCCATTAAAATTCTATTATACTGGAAGTTCCCAATTTTTATAGTAAGATAAAATATATAGTATATTTTATCATTCCACATTTCTACTATAGTGTGCCTATAGTAGAAATGTGGAATGAAACCATTACATTTCGTATTTTGTTAAAGGAGAGGTGCTCATTGTGTTGTTCTTGAGAGTACTAATTACTAATATTATTTAGGTCTAAGGATCTTCAAGATAATCCCCTTGGAATATGGATCTAGAGAGAAAAAAATATTCTTAAGTACTGGATTCAACTCTAGTAGCTTGTACCTGTCAATAAACAACATCAGAACTTCCCAGGGTGGTGTAAACTCCCCATGTGATGCACCATAGTAACACAGGATTAATTTTGTGTTGCTGTGCCAAAAAAAAACTGACTTGCTTCAATCTGAACTTTTGTTCCTCAGGAAGCTCAAGAAGCTCTTCAGGAAGCTGAAGGATGAAAGAACTGAGCTAAAGGAAATGGACACTGATCAATCAAAGGACCCTCAGCAATGGGATCTCGACTACATCTTGGAACCTTTCACGGGGCTGACTCCAGAATACATGGAAATGAGTAAGTTTTCAGAATTTCCTTTCCCTTTCTGCAATGAGCATGGCTTTACATAGGACTGCATGTCAGAAGTGATCATGAGAAAGGGGGAAAATTACCCCAGCGCTTGTAGTTTGCAGAAATTCCATGTGAGCCAGCAGGGCTATGAGACTACCATAGCGCCAACAGAGAAATAATGATAAATCCCAGTATCTGTTAATACTTCTGCTGTCAGATTCCAGTCTTCCCAGCTGAGAAAAGTGCACAGAAACCATTGGGCCACAGAATCAACAGCTATGGTTCAGGAGGGATCTCTGGAGATCAGCTGGTCCAACCTCCTGCTCAAAGCAGGGTGAGCTAGAGGATGTTGCTCAGAGACTTGTCCAGTTGGGTTTTGAGTATTTCCAGGGATGGAGACTCAACAATTTTTCCAGTATTTGATCACACTTACACCAAGAATTTTTTAGTGTTTAAACACTACATTTCCATTGGTGCCCTGTGCCTCTTGTCCTATCACTGGGTGCCCTTGAGAAGGTTTCAGCTCTATGTTCTCCAACCTGCCACATGGGTAAGATCCTCTGATCCTTCTTTTCCTGTGGTACAGCAATCCCAGTGCTCTCAGCTTCTCCTTGTTCATCAGGTCCTTTGGTTCCTTAACCTTAATCTTAACGGCTCTCCAGTGGATTCACTACAGTGTATCCATGTTTTTCTTCCACTGGGGAGCACAGGCCTGTAGCTGCCTCATGAGTAGAGCCTGGAGAGGCAGGGAAGGAGAAAGCAGGAATGCTGTGGATGAGGGAGTAGGAAGGAGAGAAATAATTCAGGCAAACCCAAGCTTTAGGACACACAAGAATTCAGGGAGAAGCACAATGGGCATGGTGTCTAAAACCAGACATCTGTTAAATATTGAACGTGGCAACTCCTGTTTTAACAAGTCACTATTCTCAAAATATCTAAAGGGGAATACATTTTATGGTAAAAAAATTAAGTACCGTAAATGGTTTATCTCCCTATACAGAAACAATCTTGGTTTGTAGATATAATTTATAATCCAATTAAAAATGAATACATGAAAATTTATAGAATGGTAGATTTATGTAAATCTATAAATTTGTAAGTGTATACGAGGTATTTTGCATGGTGGCAGATTTGGGGATGCCTTATTAATATGTTTAGGATCCCAACCTTGCCCTCTGTAGTGCCATCAAGAATCCCTCACCTCCCATTATCTCCCTCTCAATTGTTCCAACTCACTTTAGGATCTTGTCTGTGTTGCCACTCTATTACCTTATCCCCTTCTGCACATGATCAGACTTGGTTGAAAAATGGTCCTTTAGGACTGATAATTTCCATTAATTACTTTAGCCCAAGATGATTTTTCTTCCAGCAAACTTTAAGCAAGCCTCTTAGCAATTTTTGAAATTAAACAATGGTGAAAAGTATTAGACAGTTTTTCCTGTAAAAATTCTGGTTTTTCATTTTTAGACTCAGGCATAACTCAGAAATATCTGTTTTTAACAACCCAAATTTCTTGGTTAGCTAGGTCTGAGGACAAGGACCTTTAGTTACTAGAAACAAATATATACTGGTGTGATGTTTGTCAGAATTGCTTGGGTTTGCTGTCAGTGGCCTTTATTCTGCTGTGTGAAAAGTGATGCTCCAATGCTGTGAGTTTGAACATAATTTCCAAAATGCCAGATTTGTTTTAAGGATTCATTTAAGGCCACCTACTCAGAAAGGAAGTAGATCAGTAGTCTGTTCTTCAATGAAGGAAGTGGGGTTTTCCTTACCTGTGTTTTGACTTCAGAGTACCTCTTGGAGCTCCCATGTTTAGCCGTATCTTATGCTGTTCCTTAGGAAACTGTTTGGGTTTTTTTAATTTTAGGAGCAAGTTCTAGAAATTGCTAAGATGAGTCAAATCACAGCCACTGAAATTAGTAGGTTAATGTAGTTTTTTTTTAAAAAAAAGAAAGAAATGCAGAAGTACCACAATAGTCTGTTAAGGTTTGGGAGTTCCTGTTCCAGGGAAATGGTCCCAGCCTCAAGCCTGCCAGAGTTTGGATAATGCTCTCAGGAACATGATGAGATTCTTGGGCTGTCCTGTGCAGGACCAGGAGTTGGACTTTGATGGTTCCCTTCCAACTCGGGATATTCTATGATTGTATTCCATGGTTCTTGTAGAATCAGGGTTTAAACTACTGGTGTTATAAATCACTGGACACTAAGCGTCTCATTTAGATCAGTCCCTTGTGCCAGGATCATAAACCGGGGTGAGATCCTCAGCCTGCAGCCTCTCAGGTATGATTCAGGGAAAATGAACGGGTGAATTGTTGATCTAAACACTCCTTTACAACAGGAGGATTAGCTTCCCAAGTGGAGAAGCCTCGCAGTCTGCCAAGCTGTGCCTTGCCTGTGGGATTTGCAGAAAAATGTTCAGCAGATGAAAGCCAGGCTGCACCTCCCCAGCCCTGGTTGCTGCCCTGGGTCCACGTCCCTGCTCTCAGCTGTCAGATCCACTGCTCAGACCACCCACGCTGGCAGGAAGCACTTGGTGCAGCTCAGCACTGAACCTGTCAGCTGGGATTGTTGTCAAGGGCATCACACTGCAAGAGGCAGCTCAGCAGATTATTTACCTATTTCTCTAATTTTGAGCTGGGGACAGTGGGAAGGGAAGCAATGCAGAAGGTCAGAGAAAGATTTATTTTTCTCCTGAATTGCTTAAAAAGGCAGGGGTACTGGAATGCAAGAAGAGGTATGATATTAAGAAAAAGAGAAATCTGGCTGCTGTTTCAGAATTTCTTTCTTAGTTTTCACACTGATTTACTCAGGCAACCTTGCTCAGGCATCAGGGGCAATCTGGAATGAAGCAGCTGGAGGAGGAACTGCAGACGGGGCTTGCTGCAGCCTGTGGGTTTCCCCATGCAGATGATGATGGGGTTTCATGCAGAAGCAGGCAGATTATGTGTCCAAGTATGAGTAGTCACTACATTCAGGTTTGTCCTGCCAGGATGCTCCCACTTTCAAGGATGGGTGACATCCTTAGCTAAGACTCTTGCCTCCAAGTCTATCATTCACTAGGCTGTGAATGACAGACTAATTCATTCACCCTAATCACAGGCAGTCCTTGCTTTTTTATCCTTATAGCCAATCTCTCTTACTGATTTCTGTCAAAACCTGGAGTCTGCCCTGCTGCCTACACAGCAAATCACACATTCTCTTTGCACTTTGTTATGAAGCAAATAATCCCATTAAGGCAGCACTTCTCTGAGGGACAGTGCTTGGAGCAGTCTCAGGATGTGTTTTGCAGCATGATGCACCACAGGTAAAGGAGTTTTTGATGAAAACTACCCCACTTAAATTTTGGGATGCCCATTTCCAATCTGCTTTCTTTTTTGTTCTTATTTCTTATTCTAACAATCCTGAAACCTTAGAGAGACTTCCACCTTCTCACTCTCCTACCCTTGCCCTCATTTAAATCATAGTAGGTTCATAGAAATAGCAAGATTTACTGGTTATTTTTTAACCTCCTCTATTTTCCCATTTGGGAAACGTGACTTTGTTCACTGGAATTGGTTTCTGCAAAATATCAGTCACTCGAGTCCATGCCAACAAATTAAATTAGCTGTAAGAAGGATTTTTTTTACAATGAGGATGGTGAAACAGTGGCATAGGTTGCATAGAAGGGTGGTGTGTGCTCCATCCCTGGAAACATTCTGGGTCAGGTTGGATGAAGCTCTGAGCTACAGGTTCTAGTTTAAATTCCCTGCTCATTGCATGGGTTTGGACTAGATGACATTTAAATGCCCCTTCCAACCCAAATGGTTCTATGGATAACAAGATTAATTTTTTAGGGTAAAAGTCTTTGAATCTGATTTCACCAGCTGCGCTTTTTTTGTTGTGCAGGCTTGGCTGTCAACAGCATATCTGCACAAAGATTTGACTTGCACCAGTGACATTTCTGATGACTGTTTTGATATTATTAACTGACATACTCCTGCATTTCTTAGGGGAAACACTCTTAAAATGCTTGAGTGATGAGAAAATTTTGCTCAAGTAATCCTGAAACATAAATTGTCACTGTCAACACGTGTCAAATTTGTCCTTAGCACTTCCTGCTTCCAAAATTGTGTAAAGACTTTTGACCCAGGCCAATATACCATACCATGTGCATTCCCAAAGTCGGTAGCATGTACAGCAATTTCCTCTTTCACACAGCAGTGAGTTTGCAATGCGTGTAACTGGCCTGCAGTGATAAAAGTTGGCAAGATATCGATGTTTAGAGTAGCAATAAGTATTGCTGATGAAAGAAATTTTATTAAATTGGCTCCAAGAGCAAAATGATGCACATGAATGTCTGAAATTTATACCACTCATGTTTCCTTGAGAAGAAACTGAAATCAGCAATGATTTTCAGATGCCTACTTCATTTGCTATTCCCTTCTTTAGCCTAACCTCTCTAGGTGTCCAAGCTTCATGTGGCAATTGATTAAAACCATTTTTCCTCAAGAAGTAGTAATAAAAGGTTTCATCATCCAATTTTTGTTTAAAAACAATGGCACAAAGAGAAAATTATCAGATTCAATGCCTGTAGCTACTGACTACTATAAGGATTAATCAGAGAGGCTTGGAAGACTTTCCCCTAAAGCAGGAAAAGCCATCAAAAAGGCAATGTGTGAGGCAGAAAGAGAAAAAATCGCTGAAGAGAAATCTGCATTTTTCTATAATCTCTATTATGAGGATTGTTTTGAAGATACCATTGGTGGTTGTGTGTAGGCTTGTTGCATACATTTCTTACAGAAGAATTATAAATTACATTTTTTCTCTAGTTTTTCAGCCAGGCCTGGCTGTATATTGAAAATTTTCTTCCCAGGATTTGGAAAGTTGCTTACCACCAAAGTGATTTTTCCACTATTTACTTTCAGTAACACATGATCCTATCCATGGTAAAGAAGAAAGGAAAAAAAAAAAACCAACAGAATTGTCTTAGATGAGGCTTTGAGGAAAAAGATACTTAGGTTGCTCACACTACTGAGCGTGTAAATCTTGTAGAACGAGTGATCCACACCACAGAAGGTTTTGTGCTGGGGACTGATTCTGTATCCCTTACACAAGAACAGCAGCCACCACCCTCCAGATCCATAATTTAAAAGCTTTGATTTGTGCTTTTAGTCGTAACTTGGAGGCCAGACTTGGAGGGACAAGGGTGTGCTGCTGTTTGGCTCAGGTTCTGCTCAGGCCCTGCACAGCTTCTGCGAAGAGTGGACTTCTGAGAAGGGCTGTGGCCTGTGACGCTTCTTTGGGTGCTGTTTGTCCTTCAGAGTTTTTGTCTCTGGCCCGAGACTGGATGAGGTGTTGCAGATGTGGCATCAGGTGTTGTGAAATTCAAAGGCTGGCTCTGAGCCCTTGGCCACTTTCCTGCTCAACTCAGATGGTAACGGCACCACTAGTGTGTGCTTTGGGCTTTTCCCCTCATCAGAAGTATGCTCTGTGTCAGTGACAGCACATCCAGGGTCCTACTTGGATACTCCAGGAGAAGATGTTTCCCATGTCCCTGACATTCCACTATACCCAGCCTTCAATTGTTTTATTTCCCAGCTTGTGCCATGTGCCATGTTCATCTCTCTCTTTTCTCCAGGCTGGCCTACCAGAGGGTAGGAAAACTATGAAACAGGATGGAGAAGTCCAGCTCCTGGCACAGGTCTCTTCAGCCTTTTCCCTGTACATGAACATGTAAAGAGCTTTGTGTAGAGACCCTGTGGCATAAATGTGAATGTAAAAAGGGTATTTAAAGGTTACTATCAAGTTTTCCAGCCAAAAAAAGGATGTCTTGGTGTCAACTGTCCTGGATGGAAGAGTGTGAATGTCCTAAAAGTATTGTAAATATTTCTGGTGTGACCACACGGGCATTCACAGAACTCCAGGATGCTGAGACTACATTCCTTCTGGGATCTGGACAGAGATTCTTCTCTTTGTTATCTATTCAGGTTTGTTTCTAGAAACACTGGTCACACTCAAAAAGCACCAGTGATTTGCTTAGGCTGTTCAAAGACTCCTCCATTTAATGACTGTTTTTGCTAGTTTGTTGCACAAGGCCATCTAAATTCTGGGTTTGGCTTTGGGATTACTTTTTTTGCCTGATTTTGTATCATTTACACTTTCATAAGAAGGAGTTGAGAACGTTGAAGAGATTTCAAGATGGCCACACAAACACTTCTGGTGCAGATTTTTCTATGAAGGCATATTTACACAATTATCCAGAAGTCCTTTGCATACCTTGAACATTTTTTCATGAACTTGAAAAATTAAACTGCATTTTCCCAGACAATGAATGAAGGGGCTACAGACAACATCAAAGCAAATGCATGTGGGGTTTATTCTTAAAGCATTGCAAATACTTCTCTTTTTTTATTTTTATTTTATATTTTACAGAATCTTCCCAGCTGTATTCCTGCTAAATTCACTTACAACCAAATAAGGCATACATATTTTGGGGCTATGTATTTTTCTAAGCATTTCACAGTTTTTGGGGACATTACTTTAACATCTGGTTTTATTTCCTTGTTAATTCCTTTTCCTGACTGTGAACATAAAATAGTCAGGAAAATATGATTTCAAGAGTAGAATGTTTGTATGCTTTGAAAAAGCTCTATCTTAGTGTATACACTTTATCTCAGTACAAAGCAATAAGAATGAAACTCTAAAGGCCATATAATTGATATACAAAGATTTTACTTTCATGTGCAAATATATTGTTCCTGAGATTAGAAAGGGGAAATATCTGAGGACTCGTACACAAAAAAAAGGTGTATATGAGAGAAAGTCCTGGGGAAGACTGTTTCAAGAGTTAGTTGTAGGTTGTGACAACAGTGCTGAAGGAAAATATTTTAAAGTATAATACTGGGCTATGTGCAGGGACTATTGTGCTATTTTCTCAGAAAAGTGTAATTCCTCCCTCAGTGGAGAGAGAACTTATAGAGGGATTTGCCAAAAAAGAAGCCACAGTAAATATGGCATTTAAACACACCAATACTTTTTCTATGCTGATATTTTTTTTAACTCTTAAGATGTGGATCAGAGTCAGATTTATTAGTTTAATATATATTTTTTTTTATATATATTTATATAAAATTCACCTTTGTTTAGATTTAAAGAGGAGTATTTCTAAGCTTGGAGGACACCAGTGACAAAAGGAAGGATGAAAGTGCTGCACAACACCACTGGCTCCTGCATCCACAGAGACACTTCTGTTCTTGCTCTTCACAGGCTGCCACCAAGTTTTTCTAAGGAAGCTGGGAAGAAATAGTGGCACCTTGTAGATTTTCTCCTTTTGCTTGATTGTGTATAATTTTCCTTACAGGGAAAAGGACAGGAAAGAAACAGCATGGACTAATCAGCTAATCATGTATAAAAGCAGAAAAATTGACTCTGAACCCTTTGTCCTTTATTAAATTTATTGTTTCCTTTGGCTTGTGCTTGTGCTAGCAACCTGAAGCTTTATTGGAAACATTCACAAAGCATAGTGACAAACTTTTGTCTCTTCATAGTCCTACTCTGGGATATTTATTCCTGGTACCAAACTGGGAAGTGGAATCTTATGACGTTGGTAACGCACAAAGCTCATCAACAATTTGCTGCTCCCTTCAGAAGCTATCAAAACCCATTGGTTTGTTTTCTTTTTTTTTTTTTCCCAGTTATCCAGTTTGGCTTTGTGACACTCTTTGTAGCCTCCTTCCCTCTGGCCCCTGTCTTTGCTCTTCTGAACAACATCATTGAGGTTCGTCTTGATGCAAAAAAATTTGTTACTGAGCTGAGGAGGCCAGACACAGTGAGAGAAAAAGATATAGGTGAGTGATGAAAGAGAATTGCAGTGAAGATAAGGCCAAAAATACAATTAGAAAAAGAAGAAAATGTATCATGAACCCATTAATAAGATTTTACTTTCACTTACAGGTATTTGGTATAACATCTTGAGTGGTATTGGAAAGCTTTCAGTGATCATTAATGTAAGTGATTGGTTACACCAGTTTCTAACCATGATCTTAGGAGCTTCTACTGTTCATTCAATGTAAATTAAAATGTTTTATAATCTATTGTTTATAATCATTCATATTTTATTGTCTCTTCAACATAATTTAAAAATGGCATCTAATTTCTCAATTGCTCAAATACAACAGAATACATTATGTTTATTGTGCTGTGTGTACACCCTAAGTAACATTTTCCTGTATATGCTTTAAGATAAAAAAATCTCTGCCCTAGGACTTTAATTCTAATAGTTTCTAGCGGGTTTTTAACCTACAGATCATAATCTCATAGAATCATTTATGTTGGAAAATATCTTTAAGGTCATGGGATAATACCAGAGATATTCAAGATATCAAAGCCCTTTAGAAAGGGAGGTGATTTTCACTAGTGAAGGGAGAACTTGTGGAGAGGTGTTATGCAATTTCTGGAATAAAATACCTCCCAGCACAACAGCACAGCATTCTAATGCCTCCAAAGGGGCAGTGTTGTTTCACTTGTGTGGAGCATTGTTCACTCATGGCTCTCCAGTTTCCAGGATGTAAGGCAGAAAATCTGTGGAACCCTGCACATCCCCATAATCTCACTGTCAGGCACAGATTTCAGTTGTCCAGCACTGCGCTGTGCTGGAAGAGAAAAACTCTGCAGCCTCTTGTTTTTCTCTAAATAAACTTTGCAGATTTATGATCCTTGATTATTTCCTGTGTTGATCAAACTCTGGAAATATTTATTTCCTGAGGATTCCATTAAAGTAGGAGTTAGATACCTTTTCTTGAAAGAAATTTAAATATCTGCATACCCGTTTGAAAAAAAATACCGAATGCCCAATTCTGCTTCTCCATCTGGATAATATTGACACAGGAAATTACGATGTAGCAAAATATTGTTTTAAATCATCATAGGATTGTAGAATGGTTAGGGTTGGATGGGACATTTAAGATCAACTCATTCCAAGGCCCCTGCCATGGGCAGGGACACCTTCCACTAGCCCAGGTTGCTCAGAGCCCCATCCAGCCTGGCCTGGAATACTGCCAGGGATGGGGTGGCCACAGCTGCTCTAGGCAACCTGTGCCAGGGCCTCAGCACCCTCACAGGGAAGAATTTCTTCCCAATATCCCATGTAAACCTGCTCTCTGTCAGTGTGAAGCCATTCCTCCTTGTCCTATCACTCCAGGCCCCATGTCAAGAGTTCCTCTCCAGGTCTCTTGGAGTCTCTTCAGGCATTGGAAAGGGCTCTTAAGTCTCCTCCCAAATCCTTCTCTTTCCAGGCTGAATAATCCCAATTCTCTTGGCCTGTCTCCATAGCACAGGGGCTTCAGCCCTCTGGCCATCTCCATGGCATCCTTTGGACCTGCTCCAACAGGACTGAGTCCAGAGCAGAAATCAAAGGGATTCTTATTGATATGATGTAGAGATTTCTGTGACTGGTTGCCTCCACAATTGTATCAGTTTTATGGGATACCAGTCTCACGAGGTTTAATACCAGCATGAGATCCCCCCGTGTGAGATATGTGAAATCCTGATGTTGAGGGGAAAATGGACATTTACACTCAACAGGTTTGGTGTAACTACACCAAAATATATCCCGAATTATACCAACTGGCTATTAGGTCTTCCTGTAGGATTTTTTTAAGCTAGTGATAAACCTCCTAATGGCTCCAGAGATGAAATAATTTGGAGCAATGGACAGTCTATTAATTACTTTTGCTACTTCCCTAGCTGAGCCTTCCCTTGGAGAGACAGAGCATTCTGTGCATTCATATGCAAATATTCTGTACCAATTCTGGCCATATAACTCTCCCTTCACCACCACTCTAAATTTATCTGAACATGAAAATTTTTCCCCTGAATTACTTAGCCTGGTGACACAGATTCATTCAGCTGTTGTTTGGTGGTTTTTTGTTTTTTTTGTTTTTTTTTTCCGTTTATTTGTTTGTTGTTGTTTGTTTTTCCATCTCTCAGGCTTTTGTCATTGCTGTCACCTCCGATTTTATCCCACGACTTATGTATCAATATGCATATAGCCAGAATGGAACCATGCATGGCTTCATCAATCACACCCTCTCTTACTTCAATGTGAGCCAGCTCAAGGCTGGGACGCAGCCAGAAAACTCCCTGTTTGCACAGGAGGTTTCATTTTGCAGGTAAAGTACTTGTAAGGGCACTTTGCAAGGGAATTTCCTTGGCTCTTATGTCATTTTTCAAAGTGGGAATTGATAAAATTCACTTATAGGGCTACGTATTCAGCAATATTCATGTGCCTTTGAAAATGTGGTTTTGGAAATGCAGCTTTTAGAATGTTCTCACAGTGTTACAAGGTCTTTAAAAGAATTTTTTTCAGGGCATTAAAAGGCAAAATAAACAATTTTGACATACTTGATCCAAAGAAAAAAGCAAACTAACAATTTCTTTACTGAAAGATACAGCTTTAATTAAAAATACTGATTTTTCAAAATAGACAGCCATTAGAACCAGGCTTTCTCTGTCTTTATTAAATTCAATCTTTATTCACTGAGATACGAGTTTTCAGTATATTATGCCCATCCTTAGAACCTGCACCAGTCACCAGCTACGTGTCTTCTATTTCAGATACATCTTTTCTGATTGGGGAAACAAGGCTCAACTTCCTTTAAAATATGTCCCAAATACCAGATACCTATGGAGTAGTTCCACTTTGCATGAGAAATCACTATGGCTCCAGCTTTCAAAGTAACTTTGTATTTTTATAATAATAGGCAGAAATTCAAAGAGCTGGTTTAAGGCATTACAACCCCCAGCTGTTCAAAACTGAGCTTCTTTGGGTTAGTTATACTCAACAGCCTGTCTCACCTTCCCTTTTGACTCCCTAGAAATCACCCTGTGCTTGGTCTCTGCAATGGAACAAAATAATTATAAAAGTCCCTCTTCCATTTATTTAAGGAGAGCCTCAATGTAGAGTAGTTTTCCACCCTGTACTAGTTTGAAATCAAACCAGTGGGAGATCGTAAGTCAGAATTACAATTTAATATGAAAAGAGAAAAAAAAATTAAGATATATAAATAAATACAGTAGTACTAGAAAACTGACAAAGTCAGAATACAACCTGACACTCTACGGCGGTAGTAGTCTAAGTAAAGCAGCTCTGCTGAAGTGGCGGTCTTGTAGAGAGAAAGGGTCCGAAGATCCAATAGTAGTTCTTATCCTCTGGGAGTCCAGTAAATAAGTGCTGCTGTGGTGTTCAGAATCCCAGCTTATATCCATGATGGAATAGTTGGTTCCTCCCTCTGGGTGGAGCATCTCACAATGGGATGGTGAATCATGTGATAAGGCCCTGATGAGCCCATTAACAGTAAATAGTCCAGGGGGGTGTTATCTCTGAGTCATGGGGCGAGGCATTGCTGACCCAATAACAAAAAATAGTGCAGAGGGAGAAGGTATGGGAAAAAATATTGCTTTGCCTGGTTTCAAAAGATGGTAAAGAATATACTCCAAACCTAGGACATTATCCACCCCTTATTCTATTACCATCTAGATCATCCCAAATCAATACCTTCCTTAAACTTTATACATGCACATATATACATACAATGAAACCCTATACACAGTTCTTACTTAAAACTAAGGTCTCCTCGTGGTACACAGCGGGTTT
>WEZZ01029154.1:433-18119 GCA_013400585.1 Chloropsis cyanopogon | reverse complement strand
GACCCACCGGTCTGGTCCCACCGGCCCTGGTCCCGCTGGTCCCCGCCGGCTGCTGCCGCACTGGCACAGCCGGGGGAGACCGGGACCGAGGCCGGGGCTGGGGGAGAGTGCCAGAGCCCAGCGTGCCTCCACCATGTGGTGGGCCATGTGCTGCGTGCTTCGCCTCTCCTTCGCTACTTTGTAACCTCTGCATAGCCCTTTATGTTAACTGAATAAAGCCTCAGAGAGCCAGCCTACCTCTCTCTCTCGTCTGTCCTGCCCCACGCCGAGCCGAAGAGAGAAGAAACCCCAGCCGAGCCGGGAAGCCCGCTTGCCCGGGAAGGACCCGGGCCCCTGGAGTTCTCCAGCAGGTGGTCCACCGCCCCCGCCCTCAGTGCTGACTGTCGAGGCACACTGCCGCAGTACAAGCCTTTTTTTTTACTCCAAGAGTGGTGGGGAAGTTAATAAGGAGATGTTGCACATCTTAGACTGATGGTGTTTAAATAAAGACTAGAAAGACTCACAGCTGTTAAAATAGGGAAAGTCCCATGATGTGAATCATGCCACATGTCCATCTCTGGCAGTTTTCAAGGCCAGGTTGGATGGGGCTCTCAGCAACCTGGTCTAGTGAAAGGTATCCTGCTGATGGCAGGGGCAGTGGAACTGGGTGATCTTAAAGGTTCCTTCCAACCCAAACCATTCTTTTATTCTATGACTTGATGATATTTCCTATTTTCATGTTTTAAATATGAGACAAAGTATGGCATCTCTTGATCATTCAGTTCCTCTTTGGTGATAAAATGCTTCTGGATTAAGTGTGAATTACTCTGAAAAGCTACATATGTAGGACAAACACGAGTCTCTCTACTCCTATTTTTGAATTTAAGTCAGGATTGGGATGAAAAGGAAAGCCAAACCAACTCACAGTATAGCATAAAGAGAATAAAATATATCATGTCTTCATTAAAGTGGTATTATGAGCTTTACACAAATATTTCTGGCTGACCATAAAGATTTTCTAAAGGGAATATGACAAAAATAATTGTTTTAAAGTTTCATACATATCAATTACACCTCCTTGCAAGTAGCTTTAAGTCTTTCAAACCCAGAAAACTGGTCAAAAAGTGTTTTTTCCCAGTGCTTTCCATTAAATGTTTCCATCAAATCTTTGAAACTCACTGAACACAAAATAGCTGCACAAACATAGATGAACATCTTTGCAGTTGTGAAATTCAAGCTACTGCCCCCATAGTGTTCAGATAAATGATGCAGAGTCGAGCTGACAGTCATCTTGGTAGACCTCTTTCTTTGTTTGTTTGTGTGTTTTGTTACAAGGGAAACACTAACTTTTCACATCTCCATGGCTCCACCTAACCAATTAGAGAAAACTTGCTACCATATGGGGCATGTCACCACTTCTGTGTTTAATTATTTGCTACTATCTTTTTTCTCATCAGGAATCCAAGTTACTAACCATGTCAGATGGAAAAATACAAGTTTACTGATGGCTGCAACTGAGTTTTGCCTCTGAGGAAATGCAGTTCTAACACATTGCCTCAAGTGCCTGCCTATATATTTGGAGAGGGCCAAGATACACAATTCATACCATTCAGGCACTCTCCAGACATTCAGAGTGGAATAGAATTTTCTTTAATCCTAAATTTGCCCATTTTTCCACTTCACCAGCCAAAAAAATGTGTTTAGAGGATGCATTGTAGGTGTCTGTGGCAACTGGGTATATTTATCAGGGCATCAGATGTTGCACCTTTTTACTGCTCTGTCAGAAAACTATTTCCTTTTATTACAATTGGAGTTTTCAGTTTTCTGTCAAGAAACCCCTCCAGTATTCAGACAGCGTTTCGGGGTGTACTACTAGTGCCAGAAAATAAAGTTTTACCAGACCTCTTCCCAACATCTAGTTTACATGCATCACTGCCTATTTTTTATGAGGTGTTATTTGGTGTCTTTTCCACACTATCCCTCCTCACACAAGAAGAGTGAGTCAACCCTTTTCTCTCAGTCTCTGCTGCATATACGTATTACAGTTTCAAGCCAAAACTGGGCTTTTAGACCATTATTTGTTTTTCCCCTAAACATGCAAGCTGTAAATAGTCAGTTTTAAAGCTACCTGTGCAACAGTATAATCCGAGATTCCTCTGCAAGTGCAGCGCTATTTGTATTTTGATTTTGCAGTTATGCTCTGTATTCCTATAGGGAACCTCCAATTTTGTTATCTTTCCTGGGTGGTGGTGCGGGGAAGCCATTACTTCCACGATTCTTGTACATGGCATTTAGATGCCTTTAAGCTGAGGGGAGCTCAGCAGAAAATGTTGTATGAGAAATGGACAGGGAAATCCCTGCTGTGGGCTGCTGCACAGGTCCTGTCCCCCCTCTCACTCTTGCTGCTGTGGTGCCAGGCTGGGAGCTACCAGGGGCACCATCCTCACTGCACAAAGGGAAAAGTGGAGCTTACAAAGATTTTACTGAAGGCTGTAAAGTTCTGGTGGGGCTGGACCTCTCTGGGAGCAGAGAGACAACTGAGGAGGTCGATTACCAGTCTTGAAATTCTTGAAGAAAACCCTCTGGTCTGATTTTCTAGCTCCACTCCCTCCACATGACAAGCATGCTTGGTGATCACTGCAATGTACAATGATTCGGTGCTCTCTGGACTGGAATGGGAATTGCAAAGTCAACTTCACTTCAAACCTGCCTCGCCACTATGGATTTGCCTGTGATTTGGACTTTTGGCTCAACTTGGGCTCAGTGTCTGGACCCTGCCTGCTCTCCTCCTGCATGGTCTGTGGGACTGTGCTGGTGCTGGCCAGCTCTGCTCCTGCCTTGCCACCAGCCTCAGTTCCTGTCTTGCCCTCCCTCAGGGGAAGAGAGCCTGCCCTTGGTGCTGCCTGGCAAAGGCCTTCCCTCTGACGTAAATGTGAGAACAATGAAACTTTTAAAAATCAGTATTCCTTAAAAAACACGGGGAAAAAATTGGATTTTTCTCCCTAGCTTTCTCAAGAAAGAATTTTGAATCAGAAGTTTCAGAAACAAATCATCCCAAGCAGGGCACCTGCTCTGGAATATTTCATCCCAATGTTTGTAACATGGCAGGTCTAAAAATCTGCTTTAAGTGGGTCTGAAATTTTTATAAATACTTTTCTGACCTTTTGCAGGAAATGGATGCAGGGAATGAGGAGAAACATAGAAACAGGGGACTAGACAAGTCAGTGAGGCATCAAGAAGGAGCTGGAGGAAGCAAAAGGAGCAGGTCAGTCTTTCCTCTTCAGGGGCTCCAGTCATTCCTGTGAAAGAAAGATGAACTGAAAATTGGCTTAAGCTGCTGCAACCAGCTCAGATTCACCACCACAGTGTAAGAGCTGGCAGGAATTTCAAGTGGCATCTTGACCAGCTGCACTCAGAGCTGACATACTTTTGGGAACTATGGATAAACGCTCCGGTTTAGAGAGCTAAATATTATTCCTGCTATTGCCATGGGACTGTTTATGCAAATTAATGTCATGCAGAAAGGATTTAGAAGGCATGAAAAACATGACAGCCTGTAAGACAAAACACTAGGGGTAGTAGAAATGAGACTCTTAAGTCAGAGCCCTGAACTTTAGCCTTTGTTTAATCTCAGTGACACCTTTAACTACGGGGGAAAAAAAAAGCATTTGCTCATGATGTATTCTTTATCTTTTACTGAATAAGCTTCTACATATAAGACACAAAACCCATAGAGAAACACTGAGAAATAGTAGCACTAGTGTTTCTCATATTTGCAGTCAACTATAAATGCAATTTGTAAGTATGTCATCTTGGGAGTAAAATGGAGCTGATACTGGTTAAAGCAGCTGTAACCTCCCCCTTCTCGTATACTAGAGAAACAAGAACTGGAGATGTCCCTCCTTGAAAATCAAACATTTTCAAAAACACTTACTTTATTGTGTCTTGTTCAACAAATTTTTTTGTGATTTTTGTTGTTGTTTTGATTTTTCCCCCCGTTTCTTCCTTCCTTGTTTCACATGCAGCACAGACCATTTACAAAGAGAATTACAGGTGGCTTCTTGAGAATAATGATCCAGGAGAAGAGGAAAGGAACAGCAGCCCTAGGAAGTTTTATATTTACAAATCATAACCAAGAGGCTTCTGTTCTCTCTCATGCAACTTGACAAAGCTGTCTTGTCTTGAAAACAACAACCAAACCACAAAATTATTCTGCTACTGCTTTCCCAATATTACCATGAAATAATTCAGATATTGAACACTGTAGTGCTTTAGGCCTTGTTTTTTTTCTTTTTACTTGTGTTTTGTTAAAGAACAGTTTTTGTAAGACAGATCTAACATATCTGTAATTTCTTCTGGAACTCTTGAATGAAGGAGAAAAGCTTTTATGTGGTTTTGCCTTCCCCATTTCTTCTTTCCTGAACCATCTAATCTTGGCTTGTGCCTTAAGGCAAATAGACCAAAGCTGTAACTGCAGTGTGATGGTGTCAGTAATTTTATGGAAGGTTTCATCACAATGTACTCCCTTCTTCCCAAATCTTGAGTAAAAAAACCACTATAAACCAAAGGAAAAACCATTTCAGAGCAAGGTGAGGAGAAGCCAGAAAATGGTTTGTGGTGGCAGGAATTATGGAGAATAGTAATGTGTATTACTCCCACAGCCATCACTCCCTGACTTAATGAACTTCAACTGAGTATTGTTAAAGGCCCTTGGGACAGCAGAAAGAGATTTTCTGATCTCTGAAAACACCCAAGAAGTTTATTGGGGGTGGTTTCCATTAAATTACCAGCTGCTGTAGTTAAAAACCTAGCCTGCCATAATCTATTTTAATTCTTTGTTTTTAAAGAAAAAGAGTAGTCCTTGTAGACAAAAACCTCATGTAGGTCACTAAGGTTGCAAATAATATTCTGTAAATGCTGTCATAAAACCAAACAAAGCAAAATTATTCTGCTGTGACTAACATGTGGTCACCATTTGTTTACGATTTAGTCCAGCTATCAAAACAAGCTAAACATTTGCTGAAGAGTTCACAGTCATTTTACAAAGAACACAGATTAGGGGAGGTAAATGCAGGATTTGCTCTTCTGGCTGAAGCTCTGATCCCTGGGCATCAGGCAAGGTAGGCAGGCTGATTGTGTTTGCTGCTCACTGCGCTGTCCACCGAGCAGCTGATCCCACTGCAGCCACCCAACATCTTAAAAGAAAAGAAAGAAGTGCAATGCATTAATTCCCTCTTCTTTTCATTTCATTCTTTACGAAAGAAAGGAATTAGAAAGAGGAGTGGGGTCCGGGGTTGGCAACACATCATTTTTCTTAGTACACAAATGACTTAAGACCAGCAATTGTAATTTGTCTGGAGGATAAACAGGGAAATGCTTTGCACGAAAGAACTGTTGGAAGTGATGTGCAGAAGGGGAATGTCTGGTTGCCTGTGGAGGCTGAAGGGAGGCCTGCTTCAAAGCCAAGTTCCAAATATCATCTGTTTTCACTATAACACTATGTAACAAAACAAGCCTCAGTAAAATTTTCATATTAATGGGGGAGAATTTAATTGTTTTGCCTTTTTTCACTGGCATTTCTTCTCTGATTCAGAAAGATGTTTGAAGGAATTTTGTTTGCTTGGATCTTGAACATAAATAAAGAATGTGCACTGCTCAGGAACAGATGAAGTGTTACAAATTGGAACTGAAAATATAAACATGTTGGGAAGTTAGGAGTGTGCATGTGAGAATGTGTATGTGTGGATGTATTTTTTTTTGTGACATGAAAGAGCTCAGGTAATAAAAACTTTCAAAATGTGAGGATATATTTCTGTTCATAATGAAGTTAAGCATCAATGAATGTTTTTTTTTCTCCCCAGTTCACTCTGCGTATCTAAGCTAGAAAGAAAAAGATCAAGAAAAACTATTAAGTGAAGACTGGCACTAAAGTCAATTTGCTATGCAAACCTAAAATCAGAAATGCTGTCTAATCTCTAGCTAGGATGAGGTGCATTAAAGAAAGGACATGAAATGCACTGGTGACAACTGCTTGCAACTGACAGATACAAAACCTGGAACAGATAATGACTGCTAATCTTAAGTTTCTCTTGTAAGACAGGGCATTCCTCTGGGCAGGTGATTCCTGAATGATAAGGAGTCTCCCACAGCAAAGATATATGCTGGAAAATGGCCAAAGTATGGCATCCAAAATGGCATGGCTGCTACCTCAGTTGATTGTGTGACATTAATTGTGGCTCTAGCTTGACTGTGTGCTCAGTGTGTAAACGAAATGGTAGGTGAGCTGCCCAACAGAGATGTACTAAAAGCTAACACACACACACAAAAACCATAACCTCTTTTGAAAAGGCTTTCCTCTTTCAGGGGAAGGTGGGGCTCATGGCTCCTGAAGTCAAGTTATTGGGTCAGCAGAGCCCCATTGTGTGTCACCTGGCAAAGCCTGATCCTGACAGCCTGTCCATTACTTATCACACTGTCCCAGCAAAGGCATCTGACAAACGAATCCAGTGTCAAATACTTGGGCAAGATTGAGCAATTCAGCCCCTGGGAGAGGTGAGATTAGCAACACAGGCAGCAGCCAGCTGGGGCCTGACAATGGGTAGCTGTGTTTGGTGCTGCTGGTGGCTGAGGCTCATTGCAACGCTGGGACATCCTGTGGAGAGTAACAGCATGTGATGGAGCGAAGGGATGCATGCCCAGGAGGGACAGGTCCTAGAAAAAACAGCTAGTGCAGGGTGGGCTGATATGTGTGACGATATAGACACAATAACTGAAATGGAAAAAAACATCCCTAACAGCAGAAAGACAAGTTCAGTTATGCAACACACTTTGTTTATACGGCAAAAGGAAAGTTTGTACTCCCACCTGATTTCCTGAGGATTGCCTTACACAACACCAGTGCAGCGTGGTCCACTTGTGAGCACAATATAAATAATTCCCAAAGAGAACTGTCCTATTGTTCCTGTCCTCTCTGCCAAGGCTTCAGTCACCACAAAAGCATGACATCTCTCCTGATCCAAGCTGGTCACATTTTGAAATGTTTTCTGGTAACTGTATATTTAGAGCAAGAAGTTCAGGGAAATGAACAGAATTTGACTTCCTAGGGAGCTTGAGCATGTGCCTGACTAGCTTTGATTTCTCGGATGCAAGTTCACATGTGCATTTCCTATAGCAGAGCTACAGTCCACACAGCCTTATGCTCATAAAACATTACAGCAGACCCTGGAAAAAGGAAGCTCTGTTTACTGCACCTCAGGTTCTATCTGCTGGTCACTGATGATGAATCAGTGTCGTGGTGTTCTGCGGATTGACATGTGGCTTGAATAAAGAAAATCCAGGTGACCACCCTACAGTTGAGTTAGGGCTGTAACCAGAGGGGGTTAAAGGCTTCTGTTGAGAGGGCCCAACCTCAGGGGAAAAGCATGAATGGGGTACTGGGTAACACCTCTTTGTGGCATGGACCACTCCAGGTGTAAGAAGGCCTCAGCTAGGGATGCTTCAGCTCAAACGCTGTTACACCATCTCTCCTTTTTACTTGGTTACTTATTTTTTATCAAATCCCTAAGAGCCCCACTCTTTGGGATACCTTCCTCTCGTCCCTACCCAAATGTGACTGAAACTAGCCAACAGGTTCTGAAGTTGAGGGGAAACTAAGGACAGACGTGTTATAAAGTGATGTTTTTTCCATAGTAAATCAGGTGAAACACTTTTCACAATTAAAATATGCAGAAAACATCAAGAGTTATCCTGTAAAATGGAAGAACTCAAAAGACAGCTTGGTTACAAATATGATAATAGGCCAGCTCAAGAATGATTGAAGAGCAAGGATGCCAGGAGGCTGAAAGAACAGCAGTTAGCCTCACATTTACAATAGAAGAGGAAGCAAATACAAAAGCCAAGTAAGAGGCAAGGAGAATAGTAACAAAAACACTACTAATAACCTCCCACCCATGATATGTCAACTGAATTCAGCTGTTTTGAAATTATCTACTTACGCTTTTGTGAAGGCAGGCAAGCTTCTAACACCAGTTTCCTAAACCACAACAAATACATGATAAAGCATTATGACCCATTTTTCACCTAATCCATTTTTTATAAAAATACTGGTTGTCCCCTGAGAGAAAAGCAAATGATGAAACAGCTGAGAAAAAGGCAACTCATTTTCTCTGTTCATTTCCCTCCCTACTTCTGATCTATGTTAAAAGTAGGTGAACTGGATCCAGAAGATCAAAGGATCATCTCAGCACACAGAAGTGTTCTTTTTCAAAGTCTCATTGGGAAGTAGTAAAGAGAAATAAATACTGCAAGATATTAATTATAAACAGTTTGGCTCTCACTGGGAAGGATTCCCCATGTCCTGGATTGTGCTATAGGAAATCACACCAGGATTATGCAATCTGCTGGGAGCATGGAGTCAACTGGACACTAAAGACTGTTTGCTCTAAAGCAAGGATAATCACAGTTCTTAGGAGAGCTGTTATTTAAAACAGGCCTCGGAAGTTTATTTCCACTGTCCAATTCTTCACAGCAGGTTGGTTCACGTGTACTCAACTTCTCACCACTACAAGTGACTTTTAGCATAAGGTTTATCAAACAGTTGATGGTAATCACCTATAAAAAGAACTGTTCATATAAATGTAAAAAATTACTCTCAGATCCCTTTGTTTGCCTCGTATTTTCAGCATTCAGATATATGCTCTTTCCAGTGAAAGACTGGCCTAGCATTTACTTTACTACTAGGGCAGGAGGCCATAATGAAACCCAGGAAGGGATTTCTAGTACATATTCTAGAACATACAAGAGCTTGAGAGGCAAAGAGTGTGCTACCTAAATCAGAGAATTTTACTATTATTTACTAAATAATAAACTATTATTTACCATTTCATTCCTTCAGGGAGAGGGCACCAGTCTTCAAGTCTGAAGCAAAGAAAATCAACTGCCTGCAAAGTGAATGTTTATTCAGAATTTTCTTTTCCACCCATTAACCTGAAAAAGGGAAACATACTGAATGAGAAAATAATCCATTAGTTTAAGGTCAAGCCCTAACTTTTTTTTTTTAAAGAAAATAAAACTGAGTGCTTTGTGCTGCATCTTTCCTCGCCCAATGACGCACATTTTAATTTATGGCTATTCGGACTTGTTTCTTCAGAATGTGATATATCCTATGCTAAGCTTGTTTCTGTCACTCATTTTTTGTATGGCATGAGAAATATTAATTTAATTTTCTGCTTCATTACCCTCATAATGAACAAGCCCATGGAACTCCCTAAAACAATATTGTATTTGCAAAGTTAGTGAGTCAATCACTAAGCAGGAATATCCACAGCTTCCCAAATTAATGAAATTATTTTTGGAAGCACCAACAAACTTGTAATTTAGTACTGAACATCAATCTCTGCTCGTGGCTGGAGTGAAGTCTTGGTGGCAGGAAAAGGGACTGCAGGAACACTGTCGTGCTCCTCACATCTTCCCTTAAGGCACTCAGTACTGACTTTTAGCAGAGACAGAACTGCACAATTAAGCAAGCCACAGGCCCCAGTTAATGTGGCAGTTCCTGTTTTGTAAGGACTCCCGTGGGGTTAGACCCCGGCTAGCTCAAAGGAGAAGTCTCTACAGGATACCCGCCACCCCCTAGCCTGGGTAGGAAGGGAGAGGAAGGTGCTGTGAATGTGAATTCTTTTCCCTCTTCAGGCTGCTAGCTATGACCAGGAAAAAGAGAGGACTCCCAACTGAGTTGAGCAAGGAGGGTTTATTCCCCACAAGCCCCTCTCAGGAGGAAGCCCGGAGCAACAGGTGCAACGTAATTTCAACACCCAAGGAGGGGTTACAGCCGACCAATGAACAGAACATAAAATTGATACATTAACAGAATGATAGAACCAGCAACTAATGAGGGTACAACATAGGAGGGATTTTGCATACAACACCAATAATATTACAGAACTCATAGAACATACTAGAAAAGGGCAGGCGGGGTAAGGTGAGTGACAGGGGAAAGGGATGTGTGGGGGTGCAAGGTCCTTTGGTTTCTCGGCTAGCTCTCTTGGGGGAACCCCGCACCCGCAGGCACTGCTTCCAGCTCTTCCCCTGGTCCTTCCTAGCTTACTTTGCTCAGGAGTGCACCATGCAGGGCTTGACCTCTTGCTGGAGCCTGCGGGTTTCCCACATAAGAAACCAGAATACAGAGCGAGTTGAACACACGCCTTTACTTGATGGTGGTACAGGTTCAACTGAGCTCCTCGTGGCTGGGAATGGCCCATCCCATGGGGCGTGCCCCTGCCCGGTCCAATCACATAACAAGGAGGGAAACATGACATGCAAACCGACCACCCCCTTGCCTAATGGTGGGGATTTCCAGGGTTCCAGCCAACCAGGAGAGACCTCCGGGGTCCCCCGGGGAGGGTCCCCAAGGGCAGGGGTGTGGGGCTTGGTGGGTCCCATCTCATCCATTGGCTGGTGGGCGGGGTTGGAGGCTGCTGGGGGAAAACCCACTTGAGAACAGAGGGAGAGGGGGAGAGGCTGAACCAGGGGATGGGACCATTATAAATTAATACATAATAAATAAAATATAATAAATAAATGAACACACTGCCACAGGGATGGCTCTGACAGTCCTCTTAGGGGTGTGGGAAAGGGATTGACAGGGAGCCTGGGAGAGTCCATAAACACAATGGGGGTACAGAGCATTCTATCTAACATATTAACTGAATAATCAGAAACTAATAAAATGAATCCCAACACTGTTTTGCTTGCAAAGTGCCCTGAATGGAGACACCATCACATGAAGCATCAGAACAGCATGACTTTGGACACCAGTGCAGGCATTTCAGACAGAAGGATGCCAAATTTTCAGAAGAATAAGAAAATACGTGTCCAGTTCTGCAGACAAATTCATTGTAAGACTGTTACCTTGGTTTGGCTTTTCAGAGAGAAAACTGGATCTCCAGACAAATTGAGCCCATGATGAACTTAAGTTGTTTCTTCCTATATAACAGTATGAAAAGCAAGACTGAGTTGATCACACACAGCTCAAAGTGCTCATCTTAGTGATATTTTCTTTTTCCAAGTACAGGCTATAGTTTATTCCTTTTTTTTTTTCAGAGAACATCAAACTATACGCTTACTCACTGGTGTAAATAACACACACTGGGAAGAAAAACAACAGAGAGGAAGAGACTCAGGTTGGAAAAAGAACCATCTATTTTCGTTTCAAATGTAGCTGAACAGAAGACTTGAGAGGGAACAGATTAATGATTACAACTGCTAAACCAGGACTCCACTATAAAGTTATCATCGTGTCCAGATGTTGTTTTTGCCTTTGACAGATTTTGAGGCTTTACTTACAAAAATATAGACATGCATCTAGTCTAAGGGCATCTACATGCATTTGAAATGCCTGTAATACCATTAAGAAACTGACCTTTATGCATTCTGCACTCCCCTTCACCCGCAAAATGAGGATTATGGTGATGGGGGTTCTTTAAACCAAGAATATATAGTTTACCAGTAGTACATAATTAGTATTAACAGATGCATTCAGTGGTTATTCCAGCAACACTCTGCATTAGTTTTCATGCCTACAAGTTGTAATACTGCCCCAGATGATCAGTTTAAATCCATGCAAAATTTGTGTATATTAACTGTATTAGTGTATTACTGACACTTCTTAATGTATACCGTATCTTCTAAAAGCTCATTGCTGTTGGAAGCTTTTAAAAATAAAAGTCTCTTAAAAATGGACTTTTTCTCTTGAAAGTATTACATATATCTGATTACTGTGCTGCCAAGCTGAAATACTCCCTCCATCTTCTATTCCAAAACAGATGGCAAATAATGAGCACCTTGGAATATTCTCCGCTTATAGTATTTACTTGTGGTTTAGGACTTTCCAGCTTTCTGGGTTAGCACCACATCTCTAGAAAACTGCTGCAGATCAAGAAGCACCAGCACAGCTGACACAATTCAGTCTCAAACCAACCTTCCCACACATAATAGCTCCTCATGTCAGCGTGTGCCCTAAGCTGAAACATCTTCGACTGAATTTGGCTACAGCTTAAGAGCAAAGGGATGTGTTCGGGAATAGAAGAGCCTAAAGCGGTCAGAGGTTCCAAGGTAGTGGAAGCACAAGGTTGCTGAGACACTGAATAGATAAAGGAATGGTTTTATCTTTTTTCCTCCTGAGTTTCTCACAATTTAGACTTTTAGATTTTTTTCTGTGCAGTGTGTCACCAATCAATTGGGAGAGGGGACAAAGTGGCAAGATTTTTCTTAATGCTTCTGCAAGTTTACCAATGTTGCACTGCTCCAAAGTAAACGTCTACCCTGAAAAAATCATCCAATTCATAGGCAGTTAAATTCACAATCCTTATTAATGAAACTGTTATCCTGTGACATATATGATTACTGACTAATTATCCCTTGTTTTAACAAATGTCTACAAGCCAGAGGCTTTCTTCATTCCACATAAAAGGGTATCTCCAGTGGTGTAAAAGACAATTCATTTTAGGTTTCTTTTCAAACTAAAATTATTTTACACAAAAAGTTTCTTGAGAATGCTGTTGTTTAAACTGAAGCTATACCTTCTTAAATGTCTTTTGGTAACCTTGCTTATTTCTTTAGAAAAATAATTAACTACTAGTGTAAATTCAACTCTTTAATTCATGCTACTTCCCCACTTCCCTAGGTCCATGTCAGTTTGAAAGTATCAAACATGTAATGCTCATTAATTTCAGCCTTCCTTAAATTTGCTTCTTAGAACAGTGGCTGTGGGATACTCCATTCTCCTGTAGTCAGAATGTCACCATGGGTTAACTTTAACTCCAAACCCCATTTTCCAAAACTCTCCCCTTAGACTAACAGGTACATACATGATACTAACAGGTACATACATGATACAACTTCAGCAAAGATAGTTTTGGAGAAACATGAATTGCAGAGACTTTGGAAGTATTCTCATTGTCTTGTTTATTAAAACATACAGGAATAAAATAAAACCATAACTTTGGTTTACAGAGTATAGCTTTTATTATACAGACTGCTTAAATGAGTTTTCAAATATAGATTTTTAAAAGTCATGAGTGTTTCAATATATAAATTCTGAAATAACATTGTCACATTTACATTTGAAATACTTATTGCTAATATGTTAATATTTTTTGTGTTTTACCAAGTGTTAATAGTTAAGTACATTTTTAAGTGCTCAATAGTAATTAACCCATCGCTGAAATACCATCTGTAGACATTCTCTAGTGCATATGTGCTTTTGTTGGGATTCAGGCATTACTCTGATTTACAGGTTATGGAGAGCATAAATATGTCTGCTAGGCTGAAAAGGGAGCCATGCTTAACTTACAGAAAAAAAAAAAAGGCAGGTAACCTACTGAAATGGCACAAATAACTAAGACAGAAGGTGTTGACTCAGTCATAAAGGCTAACAAACTTATATATTTGGAGCTTCAGTTTTAGCCTTCTCTTGGTCACAGCAAGAATGTGAAATGCCAGAAAGTTAATGACTGTCTGGCACAGAGCATTCTGGTATAATCACAACAATCCGGGGAATTCAAAAGGAGTACGTCAAGTAATTTTGAGGGGAATCTTCAGGGCACATCAGGCATTTCTAATTATTTCTAATTATCCTCAGTGAATGCCTCAAGAGGTGCCAAGGAAGTTTTATCCCTATACAAACTGAATTTTAGCTTCTTTGCTGAAATTATCAGTGAAGGCACCAGCTTGGAGGTGATTTCTCATCCTAAGCAAACTGCTCAGCCACGGCGTTTTTTGAGTAAGGCCAAGGAAGTCAGAAAATGGTTTCAACTGACCCACATAACAGTGAACAAGTAGTGAGATTCCATTAATCATCTCCCAGCCCCTTGCTTTTTTCCCAGTGTCATTTTCAAACCAACCTTGCCACGTGTGTACCTTTCTACAAACCGGAACCCGAATTGGATAAATCATCCATTCAAGAGTAGGAGCTCCTTTAACAGCTTCATACAGAATCTAATGTCTAACTGAACAGCAGTATATGCTTGGAAAACAGATTCAAAATGGGTTTTAATATATTTTTCACGTGTATTTTAGTTTTTCTCAAATCTGAGTGTCACTGATTTGCAATCACCATAACAGAGCTGACTTATATGTAATTCTTGTTGCATCACTGCAGATACAGGATATTGTGAAAACAACAAATCAATGAAACACTTTCATGTTCCAAAGTTACTTTACCTTTAAGTTATGGGGCAGAAAGAAGACAACGTAGGTTAAATGTGTTACACAGAAAATCTAACAATGACCAGAATGCAGTTTTAGAGACATGGAGGTTTAGAGGTGTGGAATTCTTAGAGCCCTATGAAGTAATTTCAGCAGAATCAGAAATGAATCTGACATGAGGCAGCATAAAAACTGCAAGGATCTCACGATTCATTTTCATGGGGGAAGGGTTCATGTTGAAACATGCTGCCTGTTCAAACTTTCTAGAACAAAACATGGAGGATCTTAGTTCTTAAAAACGCCATCAGACAAACCATGTCATCCATGCAAAACCATTGTCTGCCAAAGCTCCAAACACATGAGCATTTAACAAAGGTTTCCAAAGGCTGGAATCAGTCTCCTCAGTCACTGAATGAAGATTCACTGTCAGAACTGTCTTCTGCTTTGCCATCATCTCCCCAGGCAGGCACAGGGGCATCTGGGGTCCTGCAGGCAACAAAAACATTCTGTGTTGCAAATCCAGCTGAGCTGAGATCAGCACGTAACACCACTGTCCTTGCACCACAACTGCAGGCACTTTACTCCCCCAGCATTTAACAGATTAACTGTTTATGGTTCACAAACTCACACCTTAGTGGTATTGCTTCACCCACAACTGGAAGGCAAACACTAGAAACTGTAACTCACTGGACATCAAAACTCTGTAGACACCAGTGTGAATGCATGCCTTTGATGCCATCAGAAATGATGACAGATCATTAAGAAGCGGCAAACACTTGTAGAAAGAGTCGAAAGCAGGCAATAATGATTAATTCAATTTTTTTTAATCTTCAGAGGTTGTAGGGCTGAAAGGAACATTCTGTACACCATTGAGCAGTGTAAATAGTACATGAAAAAAAATAAGACAGGAAATGAACAATATTGTATCCAACTAAAACTGCAGGGATAATTTAGTGAAGCAAAAAAGAATTACTCAGAGTGGAATTTGGCTAGAACATTGGGTTAAATTTGACGTGCAAGAGCAGCCATGGGATTTTTATTGACTTCAAATTATCAGACTTCTTTTAAAGAGAATATTTAGGATGGATCTTAACACTGTGGCAAAATGTTTGCTTGGGGAATCTACTGGAAATGAAGGTGAGAGAAGCAAGCCATCTAAAGACTAACTAACATTACAGCCTGAAGATGCTGGCTGTCCATGGACTCTCCCCCCTAAGTATGTGATGAATTTGACATACAAGCAATACAGAGTGTGATAAAGGCTGAAAGCAAGGCAGAAAATACACACATAATTATACTTGGGGGAAAATGACATTCAGAGAAACTCACTTCCTGTATGACAGTTAACACCTCTTGGAAAAAATATTGCATTTTAAACTAAGCTGACAGTTGTATTAATCATTCTGTTCTTATTTATCTTGGGAGTATAGAATTCCTTTTCCAACATTAGTTCTGTTTAGTATAATTTCTCTGCTGGGAATCCCTTAGGTAACTTTAAAGTGTTCCTAAACATTTTTGGTGCAAAGATGAGAAGTGTGCTAAAGAACTGCAGAAGAGCCTTCTCCCTCCCCCCTGCACACCTCTAAAACAAATAAAGCAAGCATTTGCTTTCTCATGCAAATACCACTTCACAATATTATTCCTTGTTGCTGTGGTAATGACAAAACAGAAGAGCTGTGCAAAGACATGTGATCTGGAGAGACCAGTGCAATACTTCTCATTTATTAAGAGGAAGATGGTGCTGAATTCCTTTAGATCATGAGAGCAGGACAAACTCCTCTGGAAATGAAGACAGGAGGGGAAGGATAAAAAACAAACGTTAAAAGATAGGAGCTTGATAGAACAGGCAATTACCAAATGCTGTAAAAAGTAGAGAAAGGAACAATAACAGAGGTGGAAAAGCCAAGAGGAGAGTGTAAAAAAGATACTGTATCATTAGAATTAGCACATCTACAGCCACAAATAACCCATGCTCAGCCAATGGTAAGGAGCTGGGGGACTCTGCAGTAAGTGACTGAGCACACAGCCATGTGTACATATTCCTAATTTTCTCTAGGACTAGTGAGCAGACCTAAGGAAGCTGAAGACCCAAGAAATGTGGTGCGAATAGCAAGATACATATAAAAGAAGAAACCTATAACATCAAGACAAGAAAGCAAGGAAATTGAAAGGTCACCCCTGATACCTTAATGTGTTCCACATAAATAATTAGCTTTCTTTAACCAGTTTTCAAACCAAAAACATTTTAAAGAAAATCTGACCAAGCATTACTGTTGCACAGATCTTTGAAGATGGATTTTGAGATCTAACCCCAAACATATTTTGTGAGCCTCAATCCACAGTAATAATGTTTCTGTCTTAAACACAAAAGAGAATACAAAAGCAGACACTTATTAAAAAACAGCTTTTGGAACTTTAACCTATTACCTTTTTGTTTTATCTACTATGAAAATCAACCCAAACATGAAGAAATAACAGCATTTATAGAAAGGTATGGACTGGAAAGCACAGCAAAAAATACAATACATTTAACACAGATATAGAAACCCCATGTTTGCTAAACCTATCTCAAACTTGCACAAGGTCTTTTTTTTAATTCTCATTCAATCAGTAAAAAAATCAACTGAGGAATAACTACTTTAGGCTTATCTAGACCAGGAAGTAGCTGAGAGCTAAAGTCACTCATCACATGACGATACTTCAGGTTTATTTTGTTTAACAAGTATTTAGTTTCAGAATAAGCCTTTACAAAATGTAAAAAGACTTCACTGGAAAGGAAAAATGGACTTTTTAATACGCTGACAGCTTCTGAAAAGAATGCAAAAATACTTCAAATATTTTGGTATCTATAATGTAAGAATGAAAGTTAGTACTTTCATCAGTTTAACAAATTCTGTGAAATAATACAGTAGAACTAGATTAAATGTCAACTGTAAAATAAGACTAAAATTAATGTTTATGGCCAGACAAGAAGCTTTGAAAATTACTATCTATTCTTAGTAGTCTTCACATCAGGTTAACGCAATCAACAGCTGAAGTTTTAAACTGCTGACTTCAATTTACACTGTCAGTTTTGAAGTCAAGTTGTGCACTGTGGGAGCCCAGGACATCCCTTTGAGTGTCCTGGGTCCACAGGAGCCTTGGAATGAGGGGGAAAACACCACTGCCTTTGATCTTAGCCCTTGGGAGAATTTGCCATCTACATCTGAGGATTACAAGCCACAAGAGTTTTTTTAGAATGATAATTAAGTAGGTATAAGTTGGAAAAGTAGATTTCTAGGTTTTAGGTATGGGGGTCAGAAGACAGAAAATGGAGGATTTTTGGGTGTGCCCTGTTCTTCCTCCTTCTTCTTCTTCTTCTTCTCCATTTTCTTGGTGACGGGGACACATTTGATAGGTACTAAATGTCACGGGTGTCACTTACGCTGGTGGTGGGCATTGGGAGAAAATTGTAAACATGATATACGTAGTTTTTAGTATAAAAGCTTGGACACCTCCCTGC
>WEZZ01029153.1:38724-85178 GCA_013400585.1 Chloropsis cyanopogon | reverse complement strand
GAGTTGCCAGGTGCCACAGAGAATACATCTGGCATCAGCTTAGAAGTGGAAGTTGACATTGGAGTTCAAGTTTTTCTTTTTAATCTGCAATATTGCTATAGCACTTTGTAGTTACAAATTTATATCTAAGATTTATCCTTTGATCTCTCCAAAGCCTACCCATGCAGCATTTTACTGGAATTATGGTTTCAGTATTTTTAATTGCTTGCTTAGTGCCAACCTAATGAAGTACTTAAAATAATGCTGTTGTCATTAGAAAAATGATTTCCCCTTGTTTCCTTTGTATCATATTAAGGTATCAGTTACTCTTTGCATCCTTGGAAGTCACCAGTGCCTTATGCTACAGCTGTTGTTACAGTATTTGAATTTCCACAGAGCAGAAGATAGTAATTTAATCCATCAAGTGAGAATTGGTAGAGCTTCTTCCCCCCACCCTGCCGCCTGCATCTTCACAGCCAACATACAGGATAAAAGCCAAGCTTACACAGATACAGAGAAGCAGGGGAGGTATCCAAAAATCCTCAAATTAAACAGCTACTGTTCAGAGGAGGGTTTTTTTAATATACATATCTGTTGTGGTTCTTTGTGTCTCTGGCAAAAAAAGTTTTCTGTTAGCTAAAGCAGCCTTAGTGTACAAGCTGATTTGACTTGTTCTTATGTGTTTATCTCTGAATTTAGGCTGATCTCAGAAATAATGTTGAGTCAAAATTTTACTTTAAATTTGTAAGATAGCAGGCTACTATATATCTTACATTTATGTAAGAAAAGCCTCTTCTATTTCTCTAAGTTGGGAAATTAAGGCAACTTCAAATGGGAGCTCAGTCTCCATTAAAGATAAACCAGTGCTTCACTTACATCTAGCAGTCAATATTTGTATAGAAGTAGGAGGCCTGCCACATTCCCAGGTACAGGGAACAAGCAGAAAACCTCATGGTCTATTAAGGTCCACGTGGCCACATTGAATTTTGTCCTTTTTTTCCTGCATATTAGTATCACAGAGTTTATAAAATTTAGTTATTTAAGCTCATGAAAGGTGATTTTTGCACATCTGTTGCTCTCACATCTTAAGGAGCACATCATATGTTTATTCTAGATGTGCAACAAACTGCAGCAGCAAGCACAGCATATGAAGAGCTTTTCTCAAGTGCTGCCTTTTTGTCCTGAGACTGCATCAGGAGCACTCACAGAAGCAGGTTTGTCGTCTGTGCAGCATCCCTCCCTGAGCAGTTTGGGGCAGTATCCCCAAACACTCTTTGGGCAGCACTGTGAGGTGTCCAAAGCCATTTGGCCTCATGCCCAGGCAGAAACAGCAGGACTGTTGGGAGGCTCTGTCCAGAAGACACCTGACAGCAACCAAGGTTCTCTTAGGAACCAGATCTCAACTCCACATTGCTAAATTCTAGTTGACAGTCAGGATTTTCAGCTGTGATTACGAACTCGAGATTCCACTGTCATATTTCTCCTGAACAGAGTTCTCAATGTGACAGAAATGTTATGTACAGAAGAGACTTAAGGGAAACAGTATCAGATTAGTTCAGCCCAGAGTGAGCCTTTGAGTTGATTGTGTTCATGACTAGAATTTCAGGTAACATTCTTCTGGAAGAATGGCAGGCTTAGGTAAGAGGAGGAAGGAAAATATTTTTTTTATTTTCAGTCAGCATTTGGGATAGCAGTGCACAAAATAATATTATTGAATTTATCCTGTATTGAAAGGATTGTAACTAACTAGGAGGAATAGTCTTCCATGTGTGATTGAGAGTGCAGGGCATTATACTTAGTAATTCTACAGAGGACTGTTTATGTGGGTTGGTCTCTATGCTACACTGTACATAACCTTCAGCTACTCTGTAGCAAGTCAGGAGCTTATTTGGTCCTTGGGACAGCTAATTATATCCATCTTTTCTTATTTATCAAGAAAGTGGGGAAGATCATATAATTTACTCACCAATGAAAGCAGACTGCCTGCATGCCTCTTTCCTCCTCTTCACATGACCTAATTTAAGCCTTTTGAGAAGGAAGGCTACACATCAATCAAGAGTTCATCTGATGTTTTAAGTGTCAGAAACTTCTGATCAGGGACAGCCTGCTGAGGAAGCAGAGAGTTAATGTCAAGTCACTTTGGTTTGGAAGGTCAAAGGAAATTGTATTTCAGGAGGCAGTGGAAAAGCTGGCTACTTGCATGGCTTTAAATAAAAAATGTATGTATGGGAAAATTCTTACAGAAACCCTCACTAAGGGGGACCCAGTTTTGATTCAAGTTGGCATGAACTGTTGCTAACTCTGTTTAAGGGAGTTCTGCACCACCCTCAACTGCTCTTGGAGGAAGTTTTGCAGAGAGAGAAGGTAAAGGAACAACCACTGTCCCCGTTAATGTACTGCCATGTGGTGAAACAGACAACCCATCTGGAAATTGGACACCAAGACATGCCTACCAGCTTTTAACACAGGTGGATCCTCTGAAGGTGCTTTAGACATTTCACTTCCAGTTTAACTCTTTAGAGTAGATTTTAATGCATTAGAACACTGGCCTGTCAGTTAGAGTCCAACTTAAGATTTCACTGTTTCTCTAGTGAAGTTACTTCCTTTCCCAGAAACTGAAATAAAGAGGGGAGAAGTCCTTCTGTTTGTTACTTTGATTGAACCTTAGTAGCCTTAAAGTGAAATTTTAAAATGGCTCAGTCCAGGAAGTGGCATCCTGCTTCTGAGCAAAGAGGACATCCAAAAATACCTGCTCTTGCATTCTTCCTGCTCCATGCTTTGTACAGAGCATGGGTTACCATCCCCAGCTGCTTGTTGCCTCATTTTCAGAGTCACTAGCCAAGCTGCTCAGATGAGCCCTGCAGCCTCCTGTGTGCTGGCTTAAACAACTTCAGCAGCAGGCTGAGGAGCAGGACCTGTGCTGCTTGGCAGTTTTACCAACAGCCCAGCTGTTCAACTTGAGGGAGAAAGTAAGAGGCAGCTGGGGAGGGCTGTAAGCAGAGTCCTCTCCAGCCACTGCTGCTGCTGGATGTTATGCCCACAGCCTCAGATCAGATGAACTCAGTGCAGCCTCTTGCTGTCTTCTCCAGCACCACCTTACCTGTGGAGACTTCTCACATTCCATGTTTAGTTATCCAGCACCAATTCTAAATACCTAGCTTACCACTATTAGTTGAGCATTTTAGCTTCAAATTGGTAAGTCTGTGGTCACATAATTTCTTTTAAGAGAAATGCATTTGAGATGACCTCAGTAAGGTAGTCATTTTCTCTTTCCCTTGACCTGTGCAAGAAATCTTTAGCATTACTGTGCTGTGTGGAAAGTGACTGCCTGGTCACCAGGCAGAGTCACAAACAGGGTCTGGGACCATGCAGCAAGTGCCATTAGAGGCTCTATTCTCTGCAGCTCTCAATGAACCAGACAGGGGAAATCATTGGCTAAAAACCCCATGCAGCCTTGGAGAGCAAATGTGTGTTGTTTTTAAATACTCTTTCCAGAAAGAGAAGCCAGTAAATTTCTCAATCCCATTTGGGCTGTTCATTTATGGAGCCCTGATTAATCCACAAGGCATCATTACAGTTGTGTTGTTGCCATAAAAATGCAGCATTTATACAGTTCCAGAAAGGAATTCTTTTATGTGTTTCCCCCTGTAATTCCTTCAAAGGGAACTGCATTGTACTACTACCGCACTGAGGATTAGTTTCACAGGAAGTAGGAAACACTGGTTCTCTGGTTTTCCAAGTATCCTCCATGCTACCACTAGAATAAGTTCCTTTCCTCTCACCACTGGCAATCCCTCCATGGCCACCTTGTAAAGGGTGCAGATAATGGCAGTTTTTCAGCTTTTTTGTGTCTAACTTCTCCACAGTAGCATTCACCTTAACATGAATGCTTATGAAGTCCACACTTTGAAACACCAAAATAATATTTTGTAAACATATTTGTATCCTCTGTAAGTCTAGCTTTCCAATAAGTAAATTTTTATTTTCTTATTATCAATACCTATATTGAAAGAATCAACGTGTGAATTACAGCTGATTGTATTTATACATTCTGCCCTTTTTCACAGCAGAAATAAGATATTCCATTGTTTGAGCTGAAAAATATATTAATAGATTTTTATTGAAATTGCAAAAATCTGATTTAATATATTCTGAAAATTTAACATACAGCTATAATCATGTTAAAATAATAAAATTTAAACCTTAATATAAACATAACTGTAGATTTTACTGACTTTGAAAGCTATAAAAGCTGCTTGGAAGCAGAGTAGAGTAATAGAGGTCATTGCTTTTTTTGTCATTTCAGTGGAGGTTTCATTACTCTGTCCCCACAATAATGGGATTTTTTCTGAATTCCAATGCATGCTAAAGCAGAGAGGTGCTGGTTTGGGACAGTCCCTCTGTCTTCCAGATCATGGTGATCCTAGTGACGTGCTCGGAGGTTCACATCAGTGTAGGTTATGTTACTGGAGCTGTAGAGGTTGGTCAAAGTACAGCATTCAGAACAAAATAATTCTGGAGAGGAGGTATTTTACCTCCTCTGAACTGGTTCGGAACTGAATTGTTTCCTTGTACTTTCTGTGTTTTGCTGTAGTGCTTTTCCAAACAACTCTCTCTTTTCAGACTGCCATACTGTTGAACACTGTGTAAAATGTTGAGATGGTTAAATTGTCAAATCACTAGTCCACACTGCCAGTTGAAGCACTTCTCATGTTCTGGAGATTCCTAAAAAAGCACAGTGTTCTGGAGTCCTTGTTTTTTGAGAGTTCTGCTTCAATCTGCATAAATCCCTGTTTATTCCTCCTCTTTGCATCCACTTTGAGCAGCCTCTGTCCATTTACAAGATTAGTTTTCTCCTGCAACTGCCAGTCATTCCCTCCTGACTGTATTTTCATTTTGCTTTCATTCTCCACTTGGTCTGTACACTCTAAGTTTTCCTCCCTTCCTCAGAAGAGACAAGATAATGAACTTGTTTTCCTTGAATAATCGTAGTCCTGTCTGTTTTAAGTGGAAAACCAAAAATGGTTTGATCTGTATTGCAGCATGTGATCCTGCCTGCATAGTACTCCAGAGATAAAACCACTTTAGTGTCTCAGATCCATTACTTTTCTTTCTCTTATGCATTAAATAATTGTATCTGATTCTCACTTTGGTCTTGTCCTCTGAGTCTAGAGGGCCACTGACATCCACCTAAGTATTCACATCCTTACTGACTCCCTCAGCTTGGCATTGAGGGTGTTCATAATCATTTTCTGCCCATTTGTGCCTGGAAAAGCAAGGTAAGTGAGGATGCTCTTCTTGTTTGGTCAGCTCTTCTGGCTGTGAGGGTTGTACACTTTGCAAGGCTAAAGCATGCCCACTTCTCATGCAGAAATAGTCCAAGTTAAAAAAACAGCAAGCAAAACTGAAGTATTTGTAGCTCCAGTGGCATTCAGGCCAATACTGTCCACAGGGACTGTATATCCAAGGAACCATTTAAGCTAATGCCAGGAAAAGTGTGGCTTGTTCCTCTGCTGTGCTGTGTCAGCAAATAGGAGATTGGCATTTGTCATTGTGGACTTTATGAAAGTGCTTGTTGTAGCTGTTTCTCTGGCTGATTTGAATTTTTATTTTGTTTATTAGGTGTTGAGTGTGAGTGCCAGGACTAAATGCTGTTTTATATAAAATCTCAATAAGATTAAATCCCCTTGCCATTCTGTAATTAATTTCAAGGATATTGTGTTGTTTTCCCAGAGAACTTGTGGTGATCTCTAGATGCATTCCTGATTACAGAACAACTCTGGATAAAAACAGTGAGGGATGTGCTCTGTGTGAGATACTGTGGGGTAGTTAAAGGTTGCAGAGGTTCAAAAAATGAATGAAGTGCTTTGAATAAACCACCTTTAGGAGAACTGAGTAACTTCTACTCTACCAACTCCAGCATCACATTCCTGCCAGCACAGATCCACTGGGCACAGCTGGGAGACTGAACAAAACAGCAGTTCTGTGTTCAGCCAGTGTTACTTCTGCTGCAGTAGTTAGTTTTCACTCCTGCCATAAACAGAAACCCTTATAGACTAATTACCAGGTGTACTGCAGCAGTAGCACTTGTCCCCTGAAGGCTGCAATTGGCATTTGCTTTCAAAGCTGTGTAAAGAGGATCTTTTTTGGATATCATTCATTTTTGTCTTTTTCCAGCATTACTTGTGAGAAAGGGCAAATGAACCCACATGGAAAGGAAGTGCAATTGTCTGGCCTATTTTTCTGAATACCACACAGAGCTGTAATCTCACCTTGAGGGAATACACGCCATCTTTATGCCAACTGGCTTGGGCAATATGGAATTTGTTGGTGCCAGGAGTTCTTGAACAGATGTAGCTCCACAGTGTCAATGTACTGCACTGGATAAAGTGCTGTCTGTACTTTTCTTCCCAGTGTCAAAGAAGAGGTGGCTGTGTTGTTGGAAAAAGCTCTAGTCTAGGTAAAACCACATTGTTCATGTGCTTAAAATTTACCCCAGTTAACCATATCTGCTTGATTTCCCCACTGTACATAACTTTATCCCTGAAGGTGTCCAGTTCCACGGCACTTCAAAGCTTTGGAATTGGACTCTCTTGCTGGAGAATAAAAACATTCAGGCAAAGGTTAAATAAGGGATAGTTAGCTCAACTCTAAATTCACTTTGTGCATTAATCTGGATTGACTCACTCTAGTGACAAATTCCCAGTTAATTCAATTGCCAGAGAAAGGTACTGTTTAAAAATTAACATTGTGTTGAAAAGGCGTTCAGTAAGGAGAGTTCAGACAGAATCAGTGTGTGAATGCAAGAGAAATCCAGTGCTTGACCTTTTATTCCTGCTTTCTCTTGAGACTGCCAACAAGAATCTCTTAAGTGCTCCCTTTTACAGTTGATTTTGGTGGTGTGAACACCTGCCTTTTAACAATTAGAATAAAACTCAGAAGCTCATTTCCTGGAAGGCAGGAGCTATCAGACGTAATGACTGCAGGCTTTATTGATCTGATGGGGAGGATTTGGAGTGCTAACACACAGCCTGAAGTTTCCATGGCTGAATAAAAATCCCTGAAGTCCTTTGCACAAATGAATTCTTCCTCTTTTACAGGCCTCTCTGAAATTGAGAATGTCTATCTGAAGACTGAGCTACAGATTTTCCCTAAATGTTTTTACAAAGTCTTTTTCAATAGTGATTTTTTTGCTTTGTTCTCTATAGGTGGAAACCCCACTTGACAGCAACACTGAAATCTCCTCTGGCCTAGTTTCTGTTCTCAGCAGCACAAGTTAAAATATGCTCTCAAACACAGTTTTATTTCTGCTCTTTCCTGATTCCCTGGAAGAGCAAGAGACACCAAACAAAAGCAACTTTATATCAGCAATGTAAAAAGTCAAGGGCAGAACTTTCTCTGTAGGGGAAACCATCTGTCCTTGATGTGAAAGACACCAGAGAACAGCTCTTGATGTGAAAGATGCCTCCTTTCATGTACCAAACATTCACCAGTTATATAAGATGGCTGGAGAACAACAGAGTGTCATTTGAATCCCTTAAAATGATGGCTCTTGAAGACCTTTGTGGTAGCTGCAGTTGCTTGTATATCCAGAGTTCAGGATATGTGGGTGTTTTAAGGGCAGCTCAGAGCAGGATCTCTCCCCAGTAATAGTGCAATGTGCTTGTAGCCTCTTCCAGTCTTTGAGCGGTCAACCAGAAGTAAGAAGTCTTTCAAATGTACAAAATCCTTGATTCTGCCCTGGCCAGTCTTCTGCTGAAGAAGATTTTTAAAAATCATTCCTCCTGGTTGCTATATTTGATGTTCAGGGACCTGTGTCAGAGTCCTTGCTAATACAGGTCTGTTGAATTGTCATGTCTTATACACTAAATCTGGGGGATTGTTTGTTTGGGTTTTGTTTTACGAAGAGAAAAAGAATTCCATTAAAAGATGGAATATGTATTTGTTCTTTGTGGAATATTTTTTGCCCACAGAAATGACAATAAAATTCTTGAGTGAACAGTATCTACCTGAGAGGTAACCAAGCTAGCAGGGTTGGCTGCTAACACACTAATCACCTACTTAATGTTAATATATAGCAGTACAGGAGTGATTAATAGGAGGCTTTACAAACATAGGTGACTGGGTAGTACATACATCCTCTGTGTGCAGAGCGTGCTGCTGATCTCTGGCAGTCCAGGGGAACAGCAGGAAGAACCTGATGTTGTTGAACTGCTGGACATGCAGTGCTGCCACTGTACTGTGCCTTTTTTATCCTTGGAAATGGAACAAAAAAAGGCTCTCTACAGAGAGGAAGCCTGGTTGAGTTGCTTGGAACTCAGGCACAAAGAAACCAGAAGAATTTTTGCACTATTGAGAATAGCAGCCTGGTAAAATAGTGGGTTTTGAAATAGAGCTCTTTTGGATTAATAAGGGAAGCCTTTATGCAAAGTATTACTGTAATTGCAGGCTCATGTTCTGATTGCCTTATCAGGGGAGATGCATCCTCAATGGAATCTTTGTTTGTCTTACAATGGAAAGAGATAGAAAATAAGCAATTAAAGCAGACTTATTGAAATGCCTCAAATCTGAGCATTCAGCTATGCACTTCTAGCTAAGATTATTGGTTAGTTTTTGTATTAAAAAAAAAAAAATTATTGCTGTGGTCAGTACTTGCTTTGTATTATGGCCTGACTGCTGACAAAAGAAAAATTTTCTCTTTTTGTTTCAACTGTGATCTTTTCTCTCTTCCTGCTTCTCACCCTAAAGCAGTCTTTTATAAATGTGCACATAGAAATTAGAGGTTAATTACCTCTGTTGTATATTTGGGATCCTTGTTATTGCAGGGAACCTTGTTAAGAAATACTACAGAATCTGACACTGGTAATTTAAAAAATAGATGGACTTTCCTCTGATTGTGTATCAGCTGATATTTTAGTAGTGAATAGTGTATTTTTATTGAGCTTTATGAAAATGAAAAACAAGCCACTTGCTCCCTATTTTGTGGTCTAGTGCCACCTAGGCATGGGCAAGTCCAACATTAAATTTGTATCTCCCAGGAACAGAATATTCCTGGGGAAAATCAACAGACATCTTTTATATAGTGATAAGGAAATTTATTTTCAAAAGAAAATGGCCTGGGTTTATCCTGTAATACCTCATAACAGCAGTCTAATATTAGTAGAAGATTAACATTTTTCAGTCATTGACATGTCAAATCTTTATGGCAAACCAGCATAGATTTTGAGTTAAATCTCAAAGACTCTTGCTTTCTAGCTGTGTGTGTCTGTGCTGCTTAATCTCCCTGGCCAGGGGATGTTGTGATCTCCTCGTTAGAGACGTCACACTGAGAAGATTGGAGTAGAGCAATAAATAGAACAAGTGCTAGAAAGCCAAGCAGCTCATCTAGCTTGAACTAGAATGCACTCCACACAAACTGCCTTCCCCATAGATTTGTTTCTCCTCAGTAAAACTCAGTTCCCATTTTGTGGAGTATCTAACCAGCTCATTTGAGGCTCTGCTAAGTGAGTTTGCATTGGTTTCTGAAATGTTGTTTTACCTAACTGTGCAACTCAGTAGCCAGTATTTTTTACAGGTTACTCCTCTGGTGGAGAAAGCAGACAAGGGCAATAGCTCCCAGAGGGCAGAGAGGCTGAGAATTCGGCTGGTGAGGATCTGTCTGGATCTGGCTGATTCTGTGTCTCCAGGTGCCAGGGGTACAGTCACAGTGTGTGCCCATGAGGCAGGTCTGCTGCTTCTCCTTGGAGCTGGCCTGTGTGGAGCAATAGGGCTGTCAGATGTTCAGACACCCTTCAAAAATGGAGGAGATCAAAAAAAATAAATACATGTTTCTTCATGGCATTTTGTGAAAGGAAGAATGCAGCCCAGTGTTTGGGAGTTCAGTGACAGGTAGATAGCTAAGATTTGAAGGATTGCCCACTGAAATGTTTTAATTGTTTGTGATAATAAATTGCATAAAAAGGATTGTGCATTGCACAAAAATGAGTGAAAAATGAGTCCTTGCCCATACTGAGCAGGATCTGATGAGGCTGGAACTACTGGGAAGTTTTCCAAGCAAAGTTAAGTTAGGAAGAGCTTTGTGCTGGAACTTACTGCATTTTTCCAGAAGATTTTTTTATTCCAGCACTGTGCTTAGTCTTTGTCCTCCTCTGATCCCAGTAGATTCTGAAAGAATGTGATGAAAAAAGGAAACAAGGCAGAATGCAACAGCATGGATATTTCCACACAGTGACTGCTTGCAATCCAGCTCTGGGAAGCTTTAGTGGCTACAGAAACAACTAATCCCAAAGTATATTTCCCTTCCAGTGCAGTGCAAGGAGTATCTCAGTGTCACAGAGCCATTTGTGCATCCTTGTAGAGCTGGTTGGGCATTTGTTCTGAAAGCACAACTCTGCCTAGCACAGAGTTTATTGTTAGTATTTTAGCCAAACAGCTTCAAGAGTGGGAAATTTCTCTGAAATTTAATTACTCCACCACTGTCATCCTGTGTTCGAGGAGTCTGACTTGAGGCTGATGATGGTGGTACCAGGCTGTTTAGACTTGCCTAAGCAAAATGTGTTTATATTGGTTCATCTCTAAGAGTCCTTTAGACTCATAGTCCTCTCTGAATGTCATTCTATGCAAAATTGATGGTCTCTGTACAAAATGGAGCCTGCCTGTCCCTGCCAGCAGTGAACAGCCACAGCATTTGTCCCAAGACTTTGTCCTTTCAGATTTACTGCTGGCTGCTTTTTGCAAAATTATTGCTGCAGTTCCTGGAGCTGGCTGGCAGTTGTGAGGGCAATTTGAATACAGGGAAAAGTGCTGTGTTTCCACTCATTCACTGGGCTCTCTTTTGCACCTAATGAACTGTGGAAGGAAACCTTGTCTATTAAAGTGTGTAAGAAACTTTGTATCAGAGGCATCACTAGTTTTTACAGTAGTGATTTTCTAGCTTAGGTGGCTACTTAAATTGGCAAAAAACAACCTGTGGTGTTGAGCGTGATCTACACACTGAATTCATTGAAGCACTTTGAGCTCAAAATATACTTGAGTGTCCACACTTAGAACAGAAGAAAAGAAAATTTTCACAGGTGCTCTAGTTGAATTAATATGAACTAAGTCAGGAACAAATGCTATATTTCCCCCCATGACTTTCCTATTTTGTATTTCTGGTGTTTTTTTAAGTTGTCTTAAAGAACAAGAATATTTTGATAAGTTTAAGAGGCTTACACATTTTTCTAGTTTGGAACCATTTTGCTTCTATTGTCAGAGGCAATACAGCCATTTTGCTGTCCTGCTTTAATATGTCATTTTAGACATTAAAAAGTCCTTCTAATTCTGCAAGCAGTCCTTTTTATTTCCTTCCTGCTCCCCACTTCCATTAGTAATGCTTGGCAGTGATTCAGAACCACCCTGCATTCGAGATAGAGTGACTGAGAAACCAACAAAAGCAAGAGAATCAGTGAAGGAAACCACTGGCACCCACCCCACAGCATGATTGCAGCAATCTGTGCTCCTGCAGTCACTCCAAGTTACAGTAAGAGTTTCCATCAGCCAGGGAGCACAGTTCCTGGCTGGCAGTATTGTCTGTTGAAACACAAGTCTTGAAGCCAAACACTTCCTGAGATGTTTTTCCTCCTCTCCTACTGGTTCATTGTGTGGCTGTGGGCAAGTCTTCATGCTTATTTCCCAGTCTCTACAGCAGGCAGTTATTAAAAAGCTGCTTTGAGAACACGAGTTGAAGTTTTTGAGGTGCAGTGTAGTACTAGGTGTGGTTTGATCAGTGAGCTGCACTGTACTGCCTGTTCAGGGGGGCATCCTGTCTCTCCAGTGAATTGATGAGCTTTGCCTCTTGTCTGGGGTGGTTCTTGGTAGGTGACAATGACAATGTGAGGCTGTGCAGACTGGTAGCACAGTTCACACCAAAGCCAAATCTCTCACCAATTTCCAATCTGCATATCTGTTCTTAGAAGTACGTGATATATTAATGGCTCCAGTAAATTACAAATTCTTTTAAAGTACATGAAACTGCTAAATCCAGACTACCAGAAGTAGTCCTTGGATAAGCTGGTGTGCCAGAGAGCTCTGTGTGAAGAGACATGAAATGAAGGAGAGAAAAAAGAAATTAAAGACTAATGGGGAAAAAAAAGCACGCAGTCACTGCATAAGCACAGGCGGTTGGAAGTCATGGAGGCTTTCTGTGTTGGCAGTTGCTTATTTTTCCAGGGGGACACTTCCAGCCCGAGATATTGCTTGGAGCTGGATGGATAAACGGAACAGCGGGGGCACCTGCTGATGCTCAGCTTTGCCATTCTCAATAAACATCACTCTGCTCAATAGAGAAATTATTGCAGAGGCCTTCAAGGAACAAAGGCATCGACTGGCCACAAGCAGTGCTGATAAAACTGCCTCTTTAGAGCCTTTTAGGTTTGCTTTTTCTCCACTTTTCACACAAGGCTACAGGTCATTCAAGTGAAACTGTATGAAAATGCCAGCTAAGCAGCCATGTTTATCCCTTTTAAAAATTTGGTCAAAGAAGTCATTGTTCCCCTGCTCAGGTCTGTGCCCTTTCAATATGGAGAACTGTGAAGATCCTTTTAGACATAAAAAATCCAATCCTCCAGTGTTGCTAGAATAACATGAAATCAATCCAAGGTTTCTTTTATAAGCAAGCCAATATAATGCATATTTTAAAACAGCTGAATAATTGTATAAAATAAAGAGGCATATTGAGGTTAAAAATGCCTCATTCCATTAAAGCTGATTTTATTGCATGACTGTCGTGACATCAGCTCTGTGAAGAACAATAGTCCATAACAGTTTACAGGGAGATAAATTCCTGTGAGGGCTTCTAGCTGCAACCTTATCTATGAAAATGAAGTTATGCACCAGAACCCCTTGATAGATTGTTTCCATGAAACTCCCTCTAGTGCACTTATTGCTGAGAACCTTGAAATGTTACCATAATAGTTCAGCTGTGAAGAAATTTTTGTTTTGAAGTAGTTAAGACAAAATAAAGCTATTTCAATTGCTGAATCACTTTCAGTGTTCACTTGCAGAGAGGAAAATTGTTTGATGTGCTAAAATTAAAAAGTGGACAAACCGATTCCAGTTGTTTTGGGGTTTAAAGAATTTAACTTAATTTTAAGCATTCCGGATGTGGCTCCTCAAGCTGTCCTGCAATCTGTCTTACCTTTAGAGACAGGCATCTTCTCTAAGGAAGTTGTAGTGTTTTAATTGTATTTTTAATTTCTCTTGTATACATGGTGTCTCTGTTAGCTTTCTCCGTAGTTACATTCAGTTTTGTTCTGAGCTACAAGCAACCCACTTTAAAATTATGTTCTGATAAAGCCCTATGGATTTTAAAGGTCACATTCTTTTCTCAGATGAATACATCATTCCCATTGATTCACCTGCTGTTTCTACAAACTCAGAGTATTGCTGATGACATTAATTATGTTAATATTCAAAGGGTTCTTAGCACAAGCTCAGGCTTTTCTAACATGCTAATATTTGAGATGCATTTAAAATGCAGGGAAGATGGGAGGAGTTGGGTGTTACTGCACTGGAAAAAAGAAAATAATTTTCTTTGTGCAATTCCTGGTCCTGCACGGAATGATGAGTTTTTCCAAGTTATTGATTGTTTTACTACCTAGATTGTAAAGCAGTCTCCAGATGTGATCACATGTTTTTACTGCTGAGGCATTGGTATAAAGGAACTCTGTCAAGGCTATTGAGATAAGCCAAAGAAAAGCCTAAAAAACACAGGCAGCAGAAAACAGCAGAAAGCCACTACATTGCTTCAGCTTGCTTTTGTTTTGGCACTGTTGTCTGGTTCTAGGAACCATTTTAACATCTGTCTCTAGAGGAAACAAAGCACATTTTTAATAGTAGCAAACAGATCTGGCACAGAAGGCAGCTTGCTCTCTCTGACAGGGGAATCTGCCCCCCAAGCCAGTGATGTGTGTGTGGATTTGATTTGGAGCTTATTCCCACTTTGAACAACATTGTATTCATTGTACCACAAGTACATTTTGGGTTTTACTTTAAATTTTTTTGTTAGGGATCTCAAGTCTTAGGGGATGGAGTTTGGTTTGAGATTAGAAGGGATTTAGTCTCCCTGGGTTGAGCTTAGTTCCCAGAGAAGTGCCTGGCATGCTCTCCAGGAGCCTTGTCTTGTGGGCTTTGCTGGTGTGCCGGGATAACTCCAGGACCACCCTACTGCCCAGTGGGAATGGTCAGAGCTCTGTCTACTTAATACAATAGAAGGGAGCAATATCAATTTCTGCCCTTTTAGCATAATCTATTGCAGCTAAGGTAAGGTTGGCATGATGTGCAGTAACTTGTGTAACTGTCTTTCCAAATATGGGCCAAGAGCAGCTTAATCCAGAGCTGTCTGATGGATGATAGATGGAAATTCGTTGTGGTGATACCAGATCTGTGCAGGCACACAAAAGATGTAAGGCAGGAAGTATAAAGGGAAGTACAAAGTATGCAAGTATATGATATTGTGTTGATCTTTTTGCTGTGATGTTGTAGCTGTTAAATATATCCCTCTGATTACATAATTTGCTGTGAAATTACACGTTGTTGGTTGCTGAGGATTTTTGTCATGTGGTTCACATTAATCTGTGGATCTCCCTGGCTTCTGTTGCACAGCAATTTGTTCTGTACAGGAGACTTTAAAAGCAGGCTCTTTTACAGCAAGTGGAGGAGTGCCAGGAGTGCTTTGAAGGGATAATTGGCTTCCTTCCATTTGAGGATTCAATAGAGCACCATTCCAGCACCTCCCATCATTTTGGGAGCACAGTAACCCAAATCTTATGCATTGCACCAGGAAAGTTGGTTTATAATAGATGAGTTTTTAAAAAGTTCTGCCCCTGTAAGAGCTGTCACAGCATGTTTTCTGTCTAATCAAGAACTCAACAAAGTGTGCTGCTTTCTGAAAGCAGAAGTTGACAGTACTATACCCCAAGGCTCCAGTAATGTTTGAGGAATAACTTCCAGTTTTTGTGTGTTGGTATTCCTGTACACAGAATGGATGGATGCTCATTCAGTAGGTGGGATTTTGCACTGAATTTCATCCTTGGGCCAGGAGGAACACTGGCAGCATGTGTACCTGTGGTTTATTAAACAGCAGACAGCAGCATTTCTCTCGAGTGTGAACAGAGTGGATTCAAGGACCTGAATCAGCAGAACGTCTGTGCATATGCTTAAATTTAAGTACACAATTAAGAGTTCTGTGGAAGAGGGATTTGGGAATTGTAATAAAAAGTGAGGGTAGAGATGGCATAAGATTACAGGATGAATGGCATGAGTGGAGGAGAAGTGTAAGGCCATTCAGGTGGTCTGCTTTGTAGTACTGTAGTTTGGTAGTTTGCATAATTTATATTGGTCCTTCTTACTCAGACTGGATTGAAACAACTGAGATGCAAATATTCTTCTGGGAAAATATGTCTGATATAAATATAACCCCTAAAGTTTGATCTTTACTTCCCTGAAAGGTTAAATGCTTTCCTATGCCATGACTGCCTGGTTGTGTCTGCTTTTCACAACAGACCGTGTAAAATCAGGAGTGAAGGTTGGTGAGTCCTGATCAGAAGCTTTTTTGGATCTACAGCAGAGATTATTGTCTGAATTGTTCAGGGCTTTCAGCTCCACCTTCTCCCAGAGGAGAGGTCTCACTAACATGTAATTGTTGAGATGCTGTTTGCACCTGGCAGGTAGTGAACTGTTTTTAATGTTGCATTTCATGTGGAAAAAAAAAAAAAAAAAGCTGACAGGGATGATTAAAATGAAAAATGGATCATTTTAACAAAAGAAACGATACCTACTGTTTGCCACAGCCTTTGAGATATTCAAGAAGTGCTAAACATTACAACATACAAATAATAGGGAGATTGAAGCAGAACTTCTTTTAACTCCATACTACTTTAATAAATTTTGTTTGTACTCATTCTCTTCCTCAAGGCTACTCGTAATTACAAGTGTGGTAATAGAAGGCAATCTTTTGCAATGCTAATACACTGAAAGATAAGGATGTACATTCTGATTTGTTTGAACCAAGTGATCTCTATGACAGATACAAAAAAGAAAGGACTTCTGACATCAGAGATATTCAAGAAAGCAAAACTTGGATTTAGAAATGCACAAACCATTTCCCTTCATTAGGCTAAGCAAAGTAGATCTGTGAGGGAGCTAATTCATGTAATGTATATAAAGCAAATCAAGTTCCAGCTACTACAAAGCTTTTATGTAAGACTTTGCTGACCCAATAGGTGGTGGAATATAAATAGATCAACAGTACACCCTTCCTTCTGCTGTTCTACCTAATCCTTTTGCCTTCAGGATTGAAGAGTATTTGATCTGTTGAGTCTTAAATCAGACATCATTTCTGAAAACAAAACACCCCAAGCCCCCAAAATACAAAAGAATGAAAATTTAAGGGTGTAAGAGTGAGAAACTGAATTATGAATATACTAATGTTCTTCCTTTCAGCCCCACCCCACACAGACAAACTTCCCAAAGCTGGAACTGCCTGGCTTCCTACTTGCTCTTAGCCACCCCTGTCAAATGGCTTAACATGAACCTCTTCAAAAAGAGTAATTATGTTAGACCAATATTAATTTACTTTCTCATTTTCAATAATGCTTAAAATGCCCTTGTCATTCTGCCTGCAGGTCTCCACTGCTGCTCAGGAGGTGGAGCACTCTTTATTTTTAGTTACAATATCTCTCATGCTGGGGTGGAAGAATCTTAAACCAATTAAACACATTAGAAGATAATAGCGTGTGTGGGTTTTGTTCAAGATCTCCATTTTCTTCACTCTGGGGTGTGTTGTATTACCAGCCTTCCTATCCAGCATGACAGAAATAGAGTTGATAAGCTGCTAACTAGGTAAGCAGTACAGTTCTGCTTTGTCAGGTATTCCCATGTCAAGAAATCACTTGTGATGGGGTTTGCCTCTTTTTTTTTTTTCATTCCATTAAAGTTTTATACATTATCTCAGTTTTGACTAAATTTTTTTCAGATGCCTGTTTCTTTTTAAACATTTATTTTTTTTTAATAATTACCTCTTGTTTGTGAAGTGTTTTTTCCAATAGAAAGAGATTGTGTGTGTGTCTGTGCTTTTAAGAGCTGATGATTTGTTCTTCCCTTTTCATAATGTTTAGTTACTGGGAAAAAACTTGTGAACTGGGTGGTGTATTCTGATCCCTTCAAATATGTCTGGGTCCACAAATTTTTACTCTTTGTATACACTCTGATTAGCAGGTTCATTTTGTTTCTTCATTTGCAGAACCTGGAAAAGCATGCCCTGAACCAGCACATGGACTTGTCAAGGTCAGAAAGCCTTTGACTACACTGACATTAAACCTTTATTTATTTGATAAGGAATTTACACAGCTAGCAATGTTCAGATTGTTTAAATACAAGATATTTTCTAGGAACTGTGGCATGCATTGCTGCATGCATGAGGCATGGTCTCATCAGCAGGGGTAGAGCCTTGAACTTTTTTTTTATTCTTCATCTTGAATTTGACAATCATAATACAAAGCATGGGGCAGGCTGTCCTGCATGGATTTACTTTTACAGTGGAACATCCATAAACAAAATAAAGCCAGATAGGACTTTATTGATGTCCAACACCCCAAATGTTAACAGACATTTTAAATGTTAACACTGTTCAGCAGAGCAACGTAACTTGTATCATCTTTCTTGGACTGGACTGAGAGAAATCCTGATAGGGAGAAGTTACAGAGGTAAGTAGTGTCCAGTAGTGTTTTCTCTCACCAGAAATAGTAGGTCACTAACACTGTAACTGTGTATTTCAAGTAAGGATAATAATTAAGCTCTCAGGCTACTTCTCACTGAAGGGCACTTCTAATATAATACTTTTGAAACTGGTGAATGTGATTTTAGAGTGCTCCAAAAATTGACAAATGAAGAAGGATGGGAAGGGAAGGCAAGGCAAGTCATGGCAAGGGAAAGGAATGGTCCATTGGTTAGAGTACTGATACAGCAGCTGAGAAGCTGAGAGTTCTGGGTTTGCTCTCCTGGTCAGTGTTTCATTTTCAGTTCAGAGGAACTTGGCTAGTGCTCAGTTTGGCACTACACAGCCTGTAGCCAAACCTGGGAGCTCATAACTCTGACTGATATTGATAGTGAACAAACAGCAAATAAATACTTTGAGAGGACCATTTTTTAAAGATAGTACAGGTTTTTGATAATCAAGTGCCCAATTTACTAAATTACTGTTCAGCTAATAGTTAAGAGTGTTTGTGTGGCAGAGTGTCGGGAAGATAAATGAGTTTGTCAATGAGATGCTCAGATTGTCTCATTTGTTATTTCCCCCTTGTACATGGCATTTGATAGATGGCACACTGCTTTCTATGCAAATAGCTTCACCCTGGCTAATTTGTATGTTTGTGTGTGGGAAGATGTTTGGGAAAATGGTGGATTTTTTGCCATTTTAAGTTACTGTTGGGGCAGTTCCATCCTGCAGGTTGTGTTGGCTGAGGACTTTGAGTTTTCCAGCCAGCACCACATGAAATGCCCAGCCCTGCTGCAGGTTCTTCTTGCCATTCTGCTGTTCATTTTCTCTCTCTGACTTCCTTGCCAGCCTCTGTCTCCCTTGGGTTGCTGGCTGGGGAGAGAGCTCCACTTCACAGCTTCCTACTAGGATATGGAGGTGCCAAATGGGGCCATCAGAGGATGCTTCTCATCTTCTGCCCCTTTCTCTTTTGCCTTAATCCCAGAACAAGTGGTAGATAAAATGTGTTTGGAACAAGCCTAGAAGGACATGAGCAGGCTGTCCTATGTTCCCTCTTCCCATGCTCCAAGTTGTTGCTAAATTTTGTGTGAACAGACCCTGTGCACACATTCCATTTGTCTTTTCAGTGAGGCATGGAAAGTCTGACCAGTCTTCAACAAGGGAAAGAATCCTCACATCTCTGCTGCCATCTTCCCTTCCCCTCCTCCACACACGTAATTTTAAAACAAATGTTCGTCTGTGATGCAAAATTTGCTAAAGCATCTGTTTCTTCCTGGGAGCTCTGGAAAAATGCGATCAGTGTGATGAGTTTGTGTGAGTCTGCCTGGAAACTGTGTGTGTTAGAGGATGAGTTCAATATGCAAATCTGCAGCAGCTCCTATTTATACCCCTGTCGAGGTCCATATTGTCCCTGTTCTGTCTCCCCACCTCCCCAGGCAGTTCCTTGAGCAGTTGTAGGCAGTGCTGAGTACGCCATAAAGCAGCCAAAGGGAGCTCCTGGGAGGGCTGTGGCTTGTGTGGGCTCATCCCACAGATCCTGTTCAGTCTCTGGCGTTGACACTGGTGAATCCTCAGAGCATGGGAAGCAGGAGGAGGAGGGCCTGAGGCTTATGGGTGGCTGTGTCCCTGTTGAGGATGGCATCATGCTGGTGTGCAGGCTCCTTGTTCTGAGCTGTCAGTGTCTCAGTTACCGTGTGAGAGAGATTTTTCAAAGATGTACTTAAGATCATTATTAACTGTCCCTTTGGAAATATGAATATTTCCTACTTGCCTATAGATTTATTGACTAATTCACTGGTCGGGGCATTTTGGGAGCTGGCACAGCCTCACTTGCTGGGAGTGAAAAGAGAAGATCTCTCTTTGCTTAGCACTCAGCAGCTGAGGAATTCCCATGAGTGGCAGTTACAAGGTCAACAGCAATAGAACAACCCTTGATATTAACATTTTGTAAGCTTAGAAAACAAGCTTGATTGGATGTTATTATTTTTCTCATGTTATGTAGAAAGGACTCCTTTTCCTAGAGTTTTTCAAATGCTGGAGAAGAGCAATTGTTCATGTAACAATCTGGTTTTGTTAGCAATGTTCTTGCTTCTCTGCAGCACAGTGGCACTGCCTTTATCCTTTAGAAGCAGTGGAAAATGATAAATGAGGTTAACAAGCTTCAGTCTAAAGTAAAAACTAAATCTGTGGCTATATAACTCTTGTTGCATTCATTCTGGTCAGGGGTTGGTTTGTTTATTTATTCTCAGGGAAAAAAGCATCTCTTTTCCTTGGCCTCCTGAGAACCAGAAACCATGACTGAAACTCAGCTGGAGTAGCCTATTTCAGAGCTCAGCAAAGAATACTACACCCAGCATTTAGGGATATAGATGGCTTGTTTTCCTTATTTGCTTCCCAATCAGAAATTGGATGAACCTTCGGGATGCAGAAACAGGGAAAATCCTCTGGCAAGGAACAGAAGATCTGTCTGTACCTGGAGTGGAGCATGAAGGTACTGTGTGACTTCATTGTGCATTTGGGGCTGGGTGGTACTGCATGTCTGGGTCACCTGAGTTGCAAACATAGCCCTGCTTTGAAGGACAGATGTCACCTTTGTCACTTGGGCAAATCATATCACCTCGCTGTGCCTAGATTTTCATTGCAAATAAAACAGGAACTGTCATCTCCATCAGAGGAACTTGGGGAATTAATTAAAACATACTCTGGCCTGAGATTAATGCCCATTGTACAAGGAATAGTTAGGATCTTATCTGGTGCACAGTTCACTCATCCATCTAGAAGATGGATGACTGGAAATTGTGGCAGATGCAGAGGAGAGCTATTAGGAGAAGCCACAGAAAAGATTACAGATGGGAGGATGGTCTTCCTTGGGAGAAGAGACAAAAAAAGCAGTTCTTGTATGTCTTAGCTAGAAAAGAAATCTGAGGTAGATAGGATATGCTTAATAAATAGGCTGAGAAGAGGGGGAGGCATCCAAGAAAGCAGGGTAATCTGATGGTGAATTAAAAGGTGTGGGAAAATGCAGTTCTGCTACAGTCCTGCAGCAGAAGCAGTGAGGACAAACAGAATAATTGTTCTGAAATTAAATCCATATGTGTCTTGAAGTCACTGTATAGTACTTTTTTGTGTGTGTATGTTCTGTGGCATTCAGGGCAAATCACAGTCTAGACATAGCAAACGAAGAACCAAATATATAGCAGAGTGAATAAAATACATTTTCTTTAAACAGGACTTCTATTTGCTTTTTAAACATGACTTCTATTTGATTTAAGTACAAGTTTCTTTATAAAATGAACTCTTAAGTTTCAAATCATGATACTGTATTACTACCTTTATTTACTATTACCACTTAGATGAAATAAAAACAGTATTAATGTGGTATTGGATTGCTGCCAAAGTCTTAACATTAAACTGCCTTAAGTAGTAAAAATCACAGGCTGAGCACCTGAGCACCTAGAATTAATCATGTAAACCAGCATTTGACAGCAGGAGCTTTTCCAGTCAGCTCTATTCAGTGACAGGGCATTTGAAACTGGGAGGCAATTTGGAAGATGCAAATCTGTAAAGATTGGTTTCTTCTAATATACAAGTAAATCTTGGAGGAAGCTGCTGAGGTGTAGCTCTTACAGAATCTCCACAGCCAGCTTTCATTCATGACATACAAATAGTCCTTTCATTATCTAAGAAAAGGTGTGGTTTAAAATGTAAAATCAGTTTGGCTAAGATAACTTGCTTTTTTCAATGTCCCAAATATTTAAGGTAGCTTTACTTAAACAAAATGAAAACATAATTATAGGAATATTTTAATTGAATTTCAGTTTTTAACTTAATGGTTGGACCCAAAATTACTTGTGAGTAAATAAGATATGTGTCATTCAACACTTTCTAATCTCATCAGCATTAAGCATCTGACTAAATGTATGTTAACCATGTAAGTGCATAAAAAAATGTGCAGGTATAGTACATCCTCAAGTTAACAAAAAGCACTAGTAAATTTAGGATTGAGTCTATGCTTATCTGCATCCCAGCATGTTTTAAAATGGATTTAACTGATGAGAATCAAACTTCCTTCTTTTCTATTTTTAATAGAAAAAAAGAGAGAAATAAAAATAAAATGAGCTTAATATAAGTAATTTCAATTAAAATTTTTGCTTGATGGTATAAAGATGTCTTAAATCAGATGTTTAAAGACAACGCAGTCCTACTTTTAATAAAAGTAACTATTTATTTGTAGTTTTACAATGTTAAAGCAAACATTCTCAGGACTCTGTCTTGAGGATTAAAGAAATTAAATTACTAAATTGCAGAATAGTTTTAACAAGTCATTTTACACTTAACTGCAAAGGGATGTTTATCCACAATGGTGTAGTCTGTACTGGTGAGGGCAGTAAAGGATGGTGCCATGCAGGTTTCCATAGTGCAAAAAATCCCATAAAAATATTTAGAGATCTTTTACATTTAAAACTCTTGCATTATACTTCTAATTTTCTTTTTAATCCTTTTTTTTTTTTTTTTACCGAACTGTGGGCTGTGTGCTTCTCCTTGGGGTAGGATGCTGGCTTACATTCCCTAAGCCTCCAGCTCTTGAGATTGGTGTCATATCAAGGTTCTACTCCATTAAACTGTTCTACATTAGACAGATTTGCCTGGGGTTTGGGAGACTCTTGCATTTATTAAACACCAGCCTGCTCCCTGCTCGTGGATGTTTTGATATGCCTTCCATTGTGGAACAGTTTGGCTCATAAAGCACATGCCAGCTGCTTCCCTCTCCTCTTTATTTCTAAAAAATTCACATGAAACATTCTCTAATATGCAGGAAGGAATTATGCACAATCACACCACTGAAGTGTGACGGGCTTGGGAGGTTTTTACTGGTTTGACTCCCCCCTCATATTCTCCTGATTAGGACTCTTAATCAGTGCTCTCAAACTGTCCCTTCTCTTACTCCTCCACCTCTAAAAAAAACCATCTTGTGAAATACCTACCAGGTACAGTTTGCCACTTGCTGTTGGTGTCTCACCCATTGCAAGAGCCCAGAAACCTGGATTGTCGAATTGCTCTCTTAAACCTTCCAGTGTGGTTCTGGCTTTACAGCCTGGCTGGGTCTCAGTGTTAAGGGAACAGGCATTTTCTTCTACAGGACAATTCCCAGAGCTCTGAGATGGCTGAGGAAGTGCTGCTGGGCTGAGAAACACACGTTTGTGGTTTGCTCTGGGGATGCACAGTCTGAAAGAGAAGGAAAAGTGAGAAAGGCTGAGAAGCTTGGTGTGCTAAGCAGCCCTTTGGCTGCCGCTGATCTTCAGCACAATTCTTAAAGTAAAAATTTAGGTTGCGTCTTATATTTCAGCTTGAAAAATTATGGGGTTTAGTAACAAACAGCTAAGAACCAGGAGTCTGGTTCTGAGAGATCAGTATTGTATCCCTGGTTCTGTCATAAATTTCATTCTTGGCTGTGGGCAGGGTAGTTAAGGTATTTGCATCTTGGATTTCACTCTTGCAAATGTAAAAACAAAGTCCTTTGTGTTTGCATTTTTCCTGCTGCTATGATCTTGTATTAGTCCTAATCATTACTTCCAAGTATAGAATAATAGTACCTGCAGAAGCTAGATTTTATTGTGTCCAAATAATGCTTCTTTATCTGTTTCACAGCTCGAGTTCCAAAAAAAATCCTGAAATGCAAAGCAGTATCTCGGGAGTTAAACTTTTCCTCAGCAGAACAAATGGAAAAATTCCGTCTGGAACAGAAAGTTTATTTCAAAGGGCAGTGTCTAGAAGGTATGGATGTGCTCTGTGTGCTGCAGCACAGGGACTGACCCCAAGCAGGGCAGGGATTAGAGTGACTAAAATGGGTTGAATGTGGAGATTTTAATTTTTCAGAGTAGCACTGAAGCACTCATCTTGTCAGGACTAATGGGCCACAGTATTAAGGATAGCATTTCATAAGTGTATTAACACTTTGTTATGTAAGCAAAAAAGCTGGGTAATCATGCCTGAGGGCATAAATCCACCACAGGCTGCCTGAGGCAAGGAAACAGGTTATTTCAGAGTCAGCTGTTACTGGAATTCCTGGGTCTTCCTCAGAGTGCCAGGCTGGAGCCTCTGGTTTACCTGGGTTACAGCAGTGCCAGTGACCCCACAACTGCACACCTGACCCCCCTCACTGCAGTGCTGCTCTTAATCAGATAAAACATTGAGCTCTGTGTCTTTTGGACAACCAGTTGCACACTTAACCTCAATGGATCCCAGGGATGTCTGCAAGAGGAGGAGTGTGGTTTCCCTGTTCCCAATTAGGTGTGTTGAAATTTTCACCGAATGCCACGGAAGTGGTGTGACCGTATCAGTACCATCAGCTATTTTAGGAAGGGAGTATCTGCTCTAAGAGGAGGGCAGGGTTCAGTGCTGTACAAAGTAATTTAAATGTAAAATGTTGACAACCCAGCAGGACAGTTTAGGGAGTTCCCCAGACTGTCAGGTGAAAAGCAAAAGGACCACTTGTGAATTTTCTTCTTTCAAATGCCTCTGGATTTTTTTTTTTTTTTTACTTTGCAGAATGGTTCTTTGAATTTGGTTTTGTGATTCCTAACTCCACAAACACTTGGCAGTCCTTGATAGAGGCAGCACCTGAATCACAGATGATGCCAGCTAACGTTTTAACGTGAGTGTCTTGGGCTTGCAGAGCAAAAGCAGTGTGTGGCATTTCCTTGGGGGCAACGGTGGGAAGGAGAAGAGGGAACTGCTACCAACTCTGAATCACCTCACTACTGTTAGTTGTTGAGAGATAAAAGGGGTTAAGCCAACCTCATTACCTTCCTTCCCATAGGTCCAATTTGCATTAATATAGCAATAAAGGTTTGGAGAAAGTGAAACTGATTCTTTAATAAAGTTGCTTAATTTTTTTGGAAGGTGAATCGTGAAAGGATTTTAAAATGTTTTACAACTTAATACCTGTTACATCCAGGGAAAAAAACCCAGCAGATTTTTGGGCCATTTTTAAATCAGCTATTGATCATTGACTCTTGTCCAAGGTAGTTTAGTTCATGCAATATATCACCTGTAGTAGCTGCTCTAGTGTTTGTTTCACCACTGTAACATTTTGCTGAGCTTTAACACCAGCTTATACACATTTAGTGTATATGCATATATATACATTTATATACAATATGCACAGAGTTGTATCTGGGGCTAAAATACCTTTAGCAGGTAGGAATCAGTCATTTTACAGTCACCTGCAGGAAGATTCACACACCCTCCTCACAAAGTCTGCTCCTGGCTCTGTGTGCACGTGGGCTCCTGAGCAGGGCAGCGATGCCTCGGACGTGTCACATGCTGGGCATTGCTCAATGTGGGCAGCCAGGCTCCAGCTTTGGGGGGATGATGGAAAAGGCTCCTGGAGGGAGGCTCCTGGGAAGGGGAACCATCCTCCCTGCAGTGCTGGGTGGGTGCTGGCAAGCACACAAGGTGAGCACTGCCAGAAATGGAAGGGTTTGGGGACCCTGCTGCCAACAAGAGGCAGGCAGGGAGCAGCCAGTCTCAGCACAAGGTCACTGTGTCCTCTGGAAGATCTCCCTCTCCAGCATTTTCCCTCTCATTCCCTGGCTGGAGCAAAGCCAGTCGCATAGAGAAGGCACCGGGAAGGGAGCTCCCGTCACTGATTGCCATTCACAGCACGTTTCAAAGAGAGCAGCCTTGGAGGAGAGCACCAGTGTTCCAATAGTGCTCCTGGCACAGCCTGCTCAGAACCTGGGAGGTGCTGCTCACACCCTCAGCTCCCAGAGCTGGGCACTGTCAGTACAGAAGGAGCCAGATTTGGGAACCAGAATAAAGAAATACAGACATCTGACAAGTTGCTTTTGATCATCTCAGGAATTCAAGATGTTTTCAGGACTGGGAGTCAAGAGAAGCTAGTTTTCAAATGACCCTGAGGATTTTCCAATGTCCCATTTGTTCCCTCTTGTAGTGGGAACCCCAGATCTCTCTCCCCAATTCATAGAAGTATCCTAAAGTCATTCTTGAGGTTTTTCAGTAGAATCCCCCAGCCCAAAGAAATCCAAAGGGGAATTTGTGGCCCAAAGAAGTCATCATTTTACAGCTGCCAAGATTTGGAGAGCTCCTCATTTTCTGATATTCCCAAAGACCTCGTGTTTGTCTTGGTGTTTCCAGACCAGGAGAGAATGGGGATGTGATACTTGGTGCTAACCAAGGCACTCTGCATGAAGAGTTCCCAAGATGACCGAGGATCAGATTGAGAACATTCCCTGACATTTAGGTTCAAGCGTTGTCCACACCAAAGCAAAACCTTACACTCTGAGCAGGTCCAGTGTTAGACACCAAGAGCCACAGTGGAGGTGGAACTGTTGCTTTGGTTTTCAAGATCCAGGTTGTTTAGATGTGGTCAGATCACACTGCTTAGGTGTCCAGGTGTTGCAATGGTCCCAGAGTTCTGATTTTATGTACCGAAATCTCAGAGGTCAGCAAGTTAAATCCCCAGAGCTTCTGTCACACCCAAATCCACATTTCCATTGCTGTTTGTATAAAATATGCTTGTGTCTTTGCATTTAAGCACTTAAGGGAAATGACATGTTAAGTTGGTTGATGTAGCTTGCTCAGCACTAGAGGACAGAGAAGGAGAATAAAAAAAAATCCTGTTGGTTTTCACAATTCTTGCAGGAGACAGGGGCCTAAAGGTGCTGGGACTGCTGGTTTATTTTTAGCAGTAGGAGTGAGCAGGAGTTTGCTGTCGGAGCACTCTGCAGCCTGAGCAGTAGCGTGCTCACACAGGGGAGGGCTGGGGGGACATTGCACCCAGGAATGTGTTTGGGAGATCCCTCAGTCCTGACTGACCCTGACCAGGACAGTGCAGCTGTGAGGAGCTCCAAACAAAAGAGATCAGGTTGTGGGGTGGTTAGGGTGTGAGCCCAGGCTTGTGAGAGCGTGGGGAGAGCAGTCACTGTCACATCCTTCTAACGCCTCTTCTTTCTCCTCCTTTCCTCCTGCAGTGGTAATGTTATTATAGAAACCAAATTCTATGATGACGATCTTCTCGTAAGCACTTCCAGAGTGAGACTTTTCTACGTTTGAGATGGGGCTTTTTGGAGCTGTTTTAGTTTTCCTCCATACAGTTCTTGGTGCAGAACCCCCCCGACTATCCAGTGGAAGACACTCCTGTAGGCAGTGACCCTGGGGACCAGCTCAGCGTGGGTTGTGACCTTTGCCCATCAGTTATTTTGCTTTCTTCTCTGACAAGACCAGACCAAATCCTCAGAGATGGGGCCATCTGCTTAGTGATGCCCTCAGGAAGAGAGGCTGTCTCTGAACACAGGCAAACGATGGTCATGCAGAACCAATACTGTAAATTTATGTTAGTCTCATCCTTTCTACTTCTCTGGACCCTGCTATAATCTCCCATTTCCACTCACACCAAACTCTCAATGCTTTTTTTTGGGGTTAAGTTAACCTTTTCATTTTTCTCATGTTGTAGATTTTTATCCTTTCGCTGGATTTCTGTGTAACTGGTCCATACATCCTCTTACCCCAAACTTGTAAAATAGACTGTGATATCACCTAATGTAATTAAAACAAATTTCTCAATTAAAACATTCCTACCGTCCAAAGAAGGGAAGAAATACTAGTTTTGTGTGTTTTCCTTTCTGTTACAAAAATGTACCTCAGCAGGTACAAACTCCCATCACTCAAGCCAGCAGCAGAACAGGGATTTCCACTGCCCTACCCCTTCCACAACCCCCATCTCTGTTCTCTTCCTCCAGCTGGCTACATCAGAAGCAGGACAGAAGGGTGTCCTGACTTCTCTGACCAAGGCGTCTCCTTGGCCTCTCCTGTGTCTGTTAATCCCTTGGGGCCGCTTGTCCCCTTGTTTCTCGAGCAGCACTGCACACCATTGTGCTGTTCCAAGTGCCTGGGGACACAAGCCCCTCTGGAAAACCCGTGTTCCCCTGAGCCCAGCAGCATCACTCCCGTGCTGGGCTGGGCTCCCTGGAGCTCCACTGGGGCTGCAGTTGCTGACACCAGCGCTCCCCAGGTGTGGAGGCTTCAATGACACATGGCAGCACTTTTTCTGTGACAGATTTCTCCAGCCCTGCTGCCACTTTTCCCTGCAGTTTGTCATCAGTTCTAGCACGTGGACATTGTGGGAAGGGGCATCTCCAGCTTCTGCTCCTGAAAACCACAGGCAGCTGTGTAATCACTCGGTGCATTGGTCAGTCTGTCCTGTTGCTGGGCTTGAGATCTCAGAGCCACAGGAAATGAAAGGCATCCTTTCACATCCTGGATTCAGCCACTGGGTGTAAGTGGGAGGGATACAGAGTAAATATTGTTCACGGGGTTTGAGGTTGGACCATTAATTCCCATTAGCCACGACAGCAACTTTCTCACCAGACCTCACTGATGGATCCCAGCCTGGAGCACCTGCAGGGCAGGGTCTTGTCAGCAGTGTGACCCATCCCAGGCCAGCCTTCAAACAGAGACATCAACCAAAACTGCACCCAGCACGAACAGCCAGTGAGGGTGGGACCTCTGACCAAGAGGACACACAAAGGTATCCAAAAAGGAAAAACAAAAAAGGTGGAAGGTCTTGAGAACAGGTGCCTTTGTGTGGTAGGGCAGACACTGTGCTAGACCCACGCAGGAGGTGTCCAGCAGAGACACGGAGCAGGCACCACCCCTGCCAAGCTCAGCTACAACCAAGGACTGACCCAGAGCACAGGGACAGGGGTCCCAGTGGGTCTGAGTCTGCCCTGCTGCCTTTTCCTTCTAATGGCCGATGGTGTCCTGGGCTGCATCCAAAGCAGCGCAGCGCAGGTACAAGGGAGATGATTCTCCCCCTCTACCCCACTCTGCTGAGAGCCAACCTGGAGTGCTGCATCCAGCCCTGGGGTGTCTGTACAGGAAAGACACAGACCTGATGGAGGAGGTCCAGAGAAGGCCACAAAAACAATCAGAGGGAAGGGCTGGCTTGCCAGTGGAGATAGGCTGAGACAGCGGTGGTTGTTCAGCCTGGAGAAGGCTCCAGAGAGACCTTTTTGCAGCCTTCCAGTACTTGAAGGGCCTGTAAGAGATGGGAACAGACTTTTTAGCAGGGCCATAGCTATGGGGTGATGGCTTTAAACTCAAGGAGGGTCAATTTAGATTAGATATAAGGAAGGAATCTTTTAGGGTGAAGGTGGTGAACCACTGGAACAGGTTGCCCAGATGGGGTCAGATCAATGGATCAGCACCTGACCTGGTTGGAGATGGCGGGGGGGTTGGACTGGGTGACTTTAAAAGTCCTTTCCAACCCACATCATTCTGTGAGACAAGCTGTGAATTCCCACACCCGCTTAACCCGCGGGACGCGCTCCCCGCTGGCCGCTCACGCTGGAGGCTCCGCGGGGTTTCAAGTGGCCGCCGACACGCGTGGCTGAGGCTCCAGCCGGGTGAGCAGCCCTGGGAGAGGCTCCCGGAGGGACGCGGGGCCTGAGACGGCCCGGGGGGGGCTCCGGAGCCCCTTCCCTCCGCGCCCGCCCTGCCCGGGCTGGCCCAGTTTGCCCAGTTGGCCCAGTCGGAGCTGGCGGGCCCCGCTAGGACGGGTCACTGCCGCCCTCCAGTGGCTCCGTGGGGAAGAGCCGGGAGCAGCTGACCCGCTCCTGGTCCCGAGCAGCCTCTCCCAGAACGCGCCCGGTGCCGGCATCGGCCGCCCTGAAGAACCGGAGGAGCAAACGGCGGGGCCGTAGGGCAGGGGTGGCACTGGGGTCTGAGCAGCCACCGCCCAAAACCCGGGCAAAGGGCCCCGGGGTGCTCAGAGCAGGAGCCAGGCAACTGCGGGTTCCCTTCCCTGTGGGGCTGATGGGATTTGGGAGCCCTGGGAGAAGGGCAGGAGACACGGGTATGTCCCATGGCCCAAGCGTGGCACAGTCAGATCTTGGCTCCCTTGCATGGGACAGCAAAAGTGCCAGCGAAGGAAAAGTGGGGCTGGAAAGTGAGAGAGGGGAGCAGGAGGTCAGGGGTGCATGTGTCACCACTGCCACCATGTCCCTGTGGCAGTTCTGGCTGCAACTTGAGGGCAGCCTCATGCAGCCTCATGGCACTCTCTGTGCAAAGTTTGGGGGTCACAAGTGAGTGAAAGGATCAACACAGTGATTCCTCCTCTTACTTACCAAATAAGTTCCCACCTGGCAGTTCACAGGCTTGGCAGGCATCTCTGGGCCATGAAGCTGCCCCCAGCCAGGTCCACGTGCAGGGCTCTGCACGAGGGAAAAGCTCCGTGGTGGAAGAGAGGCAACTTTGGCAAGGCCAGGAGCTGCCCAAGGCCCGTGAGGAGCCTCTCACGGCGCAGGACCTTGCCCAAAGCCCAGGCAACTCACAAAACCCCAGGCCCACTTGGAGCTGCTGCCTCCAGGTGCCGGCTGGAGCCTTCGGCAGCATCGGGCCGGCCAAGCAGCGCTAGGGAGAGAACGGGCCGGGTTCGGCAGCCGCGACCTTCCCGGCCCATTGCTCGCAGCCGGGGGCTCTGGCCTCGACAGCTCCCACCGGTGTCTCCCGATCCTTGCTGCGAGAGCCTCGGGGCGAGGAGCGTGCTCGGGACGCTGCTGCCTGCCAGCTGGAAAGTCGCCACAGGGGATCGTCCCCCACCTCGAGAGGGCTGTGAGCAGCACTGGCAGCCTTGGAAACCTGGCGGTGAGAGCACAGCCTGGCACGCAGTCAAGGGCCACAGTGGAGAGAGCTGCGCACAGCTTGGGGGGCTGGCACACAGAGGTTTGGGGTGAAGCTCCAGCCTCACTACCCTCCAGCCATGTCTTGGCCTGGGAGCTCTCCAAGCTGGGCTGTTGCACAGCAGCGGGGCAGCAAGGGAGGAGGGCGATGCACAACACCCTTTGGGCTCCACGGGAGCTCTCTGCATAGTTTTGGGGTCCATCATACCCTAAGGCTCCCTGAAGCACGGCTTGTGGCAATGGAACCCCCGCGACGGGCTGCAAGGCTGGCAGCAGGACCTGCACCGGGTGTGAGAGACCTGTGTGCTGCCATGGAGGTGAGGGGAACAGGGCCGGCTCCTCCTCTCCGCGGCCAGCACCAGGCTCTCACACCCTCAGCGCCCATCGCCTGCAGCCCTCCGGGCTGTCACCCGCCCCGGCTGCTGCGGGAGCCCTCGGCTGCTGCGGGAGCCCTCAGCTGCCCGCCCTGCAAAGCCACCAGGGCTCCCGCTGGCGTGTGCCCCAAATCTGCCCCGCCCGATTAAGGCTCAGGCAGAGCCATCCTAATGTGGTTAATGAGCTGATTCATGAAAGTTGCTGCCGAACAAAAGGCGCACAAACAGCCCAGGGCCACGTTATGTTCGGTGTCTGCTTTGCTACTCTTACCTTCCCGCAGGTGCCGGTGGCGCGGGCAGGGCGTGGTGGCGGCGAGCAGAGAGGTGACAGCGGGCAGCATCCGCGGTCAGCAGCATCGTGTCCCATCTCACCCAGCACCACCCAGTTCAGCAGCACTGGGGGGAGACAGGACGCCTAGGAAGGTTTGAGTCGCTCTGCTCCTTTTTGGGGGCACAGATCCCGCCCCTTGGTTGCCAAACCAGTGCAGGCAGAGCCCCAGCAGGCACTCAACCACTTGGACACAGGAATTTCACTGCCAGGCGACCTGAGCACGGTTCCATCTCTCCCCAAGGACAGGAGGAGGGCAGCTGGAGCAAATACAGGATTGTAAGCACCCTGTTTTGGTCCAAGGTGTCCAATTCCTCCTGCCCTAGGGAGCCTCTGGTCACCAGCCCCTCAGTGCTACAGGACCTGGGCACAATCCCTGTTGGGGCTCAGCAGCTGCCTCACCCCAGTGCAGGTCTGACATCCACAGCAGTACTCCAGGAGAGGGGCCAACCATCACCACGGCCCCTTTGGAAGAGCATTCCACTCCTCTGGCATCCAGCTCTGTGCCAAAGTCCTTCCCGCACCACACCAGAATCCTGCCTGCTCCCCCAGCACCTCAGTGCAGGCAGGGTGTGGAGAGTGGCAGACACCCAGAAGAGGTGACAAGCTGAGACAAGCAGGGGACACAGAGCTAGGGGACGGTAGGACAGCGTGACAGTGCTGGGCTCCTGGTGTCTCAAAAGCCAGGCTGGAAAGGTCTGACATTGCCCTGAATGTGAAAAGGGAACAGTAACAAGTTGTGAGAAGGGATCACGCTCTCACCAGGTATGGAAGATGGGCCCCAAGAAGCTGCTGGGGATGCAGGAGGGATGTAAAAACCCTGAGGGTGAGGGACTGACAGAGCTGGAGCCACCTGGCTGATACAGAAGCAAGTGCTCCAAGGAGAGGGCAGAGGCCCAATTTCCATGGGAGGAGGTGGCAAATCGGCAGCTGAGGCCAGATACATTTGGCTCAGGAACTGGGAACGTCTGCGCCCCTTGATGCTTCCCGGAATCCTTGCAGGAAATTCCCTGGCACAGAGCAGGAGCACGGGGGAGGTGGTTCCGGCTGCCCCGGGCCAGCAGCCACGCTGTGCCGCCTGTTCATCCCCATCACCAGCAGCCTGGCTGGCTTTCCTGGCAGGCTGGCCTTGGCAGCACGGCCCAGGACGCGGGACAGCCACGGGCGGTGCCCACGGCGCTGCCGCGGCTCCCGGGGGGAGCGCGGGGCTTCCCCATCCCGCAGCACTAGATGGTGCTGCAAGACAGCGCTGCTGCCTGGGCTGCAAGGGGAGGACGCTGCTTCTGGTCACCGCCTCGGCCGGGGCCGCGGGACAGCCACCGAGGGCCAGCTCGGGCCGGCCCCACGGCAGGCAGGCTGGCGGGTCACCCGGGATGGGACGTGCCACCAGCTGTGCCCCAGGAGAGGAGCGGCCCAGCCCGGAGCTGGGATGAGGTGTCCCAGCATCTCCAGAGGCACCCACACCTCCGTGCCTCACGCCTGCCTCCATCCCTTTCGACCACGTCCCTGCCAAGCTGGGGATGCACAAGTCCCTGGGGCCCAAGGCCGCAGCAAAGAAGCCAGTGGGGTCCCCACGGCCAAGCACAGTCCCCAACCTGTGCTGGGGACCTGCCAGCTCTGAGGGGTGCCCGTGGCCATCCCACAGAGTGCAGGGAGCACCAGCTCCAGTCCCTGCCTGGGGACAGGTGTCCCATGCTCATCCCTTCCCATGGCAGAGCCCCACAGTCCCGCTCCTGCCTGCTGCTCACTTCCCCAGATGCTGCTCCAGAGCTGCAGCCTGGTTCCACACTCCATCCCAGGGATGGAGCTTTAGGCTGGGGGTGTCCCCAGGAAAACAGCACATCCTCACCTTGGGACTAGGGATAAGGGGGATTAGCCCCAAGATGGGAAACCAGCCAGCCCCTGCAATGGTGTGGTTTGGTTTAACCAAAGCTGCACCATCCCTGCGGGGGCTGCACCCCACGGCAGCTGCTCTGAGCCCTCGGGTGCCCTCAGGGCCCCACTTGGTGGCGGAGACAACCCAGTGCAGGCTCTCCAGCCCCGTGCAGGACCACACTCCCCACCACCCCAGACAGGGCATTTAGAGCCACATCCCCTCTCTGCCTGTGGCTCCAGGCTCTGGCAGTGCCCTGCTGCTGGACAGGGAGCAGGTTCCCTGTACTTGCTGTGGGTCATTGTCCTCCTCAGCGTGGCCTGTGGGTCACGTGCCCACTGAGCACTGGGGTCTCCAGCTTCGGGCACAAGCTGCAGCCCCCCTCACACCTCCTGCCCTGAGCTGACATAGGGGAGCTGCTTCCCAGCTGCCTGAGGGAGCAGGGCCAGGAGCCAGCTCTGCCTGCAGCAGAGGAGAGGAACCCAGGGAGATGCCCACAAAGCCCAGGGCAGAGTGAGCTGGAGGACCCAGATCCCCACCCAACACCCAGGCAGAGCCCCTCGCCTTCAGGCCTCTCTCTGGATAGGATCCCATCCATCCCTGTGGGTTCTCCAAGGGCAAATCAGGTTGTGCTTTCTCAACCCCCAGCTGTTCCCCTTGCGCTGTGCTTCCTTACAGAAGGAATGCAGGATCCTCTCCAGGTCCACATCTGCTCCGAAGGACAGCACTGGACTCCCAGGTCTCTTCCTGGCCCACACATAGCACAGCACCACCAGAGGAGCGGCCTCTGAACCCACCAAGCCCTGCTTGCCCACCACCCCTCCCTCTGGGGCCCCCCAGCCAGCCAGGAACGGGAGCCACAGCCCTCAGCAGGGTTTGCAAAGCTGAGGGTGTCTCTCAGCCCTTCCTTCTGCTCTCCTGCCCTTCGGAGAGGATCAGCTCAGCCAGAGAAGATGGAGCAGCCATGGGCACAAGGATGGAGGATGCACAGGGTCCGCACAGGAGGAGCTCCAGGCACCCTCGCTCTGCTCCCTCTCCAAGGCTCCCACCCCCAGAGGGGGAATGGGGGTGGCCCCAAGAGGACCTGGCAGTGGGGTGAACATCCAGCTGTGTGTCAGAGCTCAAGGACCTCTACTGGGCTGGGGACAGCCGGGTCCCTCCAACTGCCAAGTCAGGGCCCAGGGACAGCGCTGGTCACTGAGGGGACACTGTGGGGACACGGCAGCCAGGGACGAGACAGAACGAGATGTCCCTCATCTGCTCTTCAGCCTGGCCTGGTCTTCCCTGCCCACACCAGGCAGCTCTTGAGGCAAGTGCACAAACATTCCTGAGCTATTTAGGAGGCACAGACTTGTTGGGTTGAGCCATGACTGGCCCAGACCCTGGGCTTCCACAGCTCACTCCTGAGGGGTCTATTCCAATGGGACACCTCTCATCCTGAGCCAGGTGGCAATTGCTCCACCACAGGAGCAGCTCTTCGTGTCTATTTTCAACAGCAACCACTCAAAACTGCTTCTGTGTTTGTGAGCTTAAGGAATCACGCCTGGAAGGCACTTTCACTCATCAGCCTCTTCAGTTGATGGCAATTATTTGCCCAGACACAAACTGCACCGGTAACCAACTCCAGCCTGTGTCTTGCTTGCAGTCCAAGCCCTGCATTCCCCACAGGCAGGCTCTCCACCGAGCCCCCAGGGTGTTCCAAATTTCATGAAGGTGGTCAAGATGCAACAAGAAGTTTTGGATGAGGCTAACCAAAGCTACAGCTGCTGCAGGACAACTAACCCACCATGGGCAGGCCAGGACTGGAGGCAGCTGTGCCGGCCCAGCTCTGTCCAGCTGCCCACAGGGCGTGGGCTCAGCCCCAGCGGTTCTGCTGGCCCATGACAGCTCCACTGGAGCGATGTGCACCAGGCCAACCACATGGGAGCTGCTCTCAGTCCACCTGAGCTGCACAAAGGTGGCTTCAGTCTAGACACAGCAGAATCCTTGGGAAGGGCTGTCCTTGGTTTGAGGGGCCACTGGAGCACACTGGCATAGCCCGAGTCCCTCCCGGCGCGTACGGGGCTCTCCTGATGCTCCCTCCTGCAGCTCTCCCGATAGTTCACGTGGGAGCCACCTCAGCCATCTTCAGAGGTCAGCAGCCAGCCCACCTCAGCTGCATCCACTCGCCTCCACAGTCTCCAGGACCGGCGCGATCAGCAGCTCAAGCAGGGCTCGGATCCCTCACGACACGTGGTGCCTGCAGGCAAGGGGCAGCGCTGGCAGGTCTGCTCTGCAGGTGGCAGCTGAACGTGTGACCTGTGACACAGCTCTGGGTGAGGGCCCCTGCACCACTCCGTGCCCGAAGGCACACGATGGCTCCCTGCTCTTCACCGTCCATCCTGTGGTGCCAGCCCTCACAGAGCCGAGCTCTGGCCTCCAGGCAGAGCTGGGATCATCTCCTGAACATCTGAGGCAGGTGGGACTCTCCAGCTCCCAGCGGGCAGGCCCTGGCACAAGGCCCACTCCTCAGGAAGAGCATCTCCAAGATCTTCACAGGCACCTTCAGCTGGCACGACTCCTGCAAGCCTCCTCCTGCTGGGGGGACCTGCTGCTCTGGTCACTGTCCCCAGACATTACCCGGGTGAGCCGCCCCTCGAGCATTTTGCATTCACTCAGCCCCTGTGGCATTGGGCACCACAAAACCGCTGTGTTCCACCTACATCCTTCCAGGAGCCTGCAGTGGGAGCCTTTCCACAGGAACCACCTCCAAAAGGACCAAAGCTCCTCCATCCACCCTGGGCTGGGCCCGACTGCTGGGGCAGGCCCGCAGCTGAGGGCCTTTATAGCTCCCGGCAGGGCAAGGCTGCCCCTGATTGGCCGGGACAGACAGCAGGCAGCAGCTCCTGATTGGCTCACACAGCCCCCTTGCGCTGTGATTGGTGGGCTGCTGCTGCAGGGTGAGGCGGCAGCAGAGACAAGTGGCAGCACATGATTGGTCACACCAGTGTGTTGCTTGCGTGTGATTGGTGGAGGCAGCATGAGGCAGGTGGCAGCACGGGATTGGCTGGTTGGCCGAGCCGGCACGTGGGGATTGGCTGGCGTGGGGATCCCTGCGAGGATCCCTGCTCTGAGCTGGGCCTCAGCACCATCCTGGCCCTGGCAACGCCAGAGCCCCGCCAGGGGCACGGGGCAGCAGGGGCGGCCAGAGCTGCTGGGCTGGGACCGCGGGCAGAGGGCAGAGATGGGGTGCAGAACCACCAGGGCACGTGGGGCGAGAAGTGGGGTTTGTGCTCTCCACCACCAGCGGCTGCAGGGCCACGGCAGCCGGGTGCAGGCCGGGAGCTGTAGGGCTGGGGGCGCTCGGACCTGCCCACACAGCCCTGGCTGCTCCATGCCCTACCCCTCACTAGTGTGCCCACGGGGGAGGCTGGGGGCAGCCTCCCGTTTTACCCCACACCAAAATGGACCCTATGACCCAAGACCGCCAGGTTTTTGGGGGGCTGCAGGGCAGACACATCCTTCTCTGCAATGGGGACAATAAGGCCACTGCACCCCCAAAATCTCCACCCCCTGGGCCCTCACACCAGCTCTGTGTGTGCAGGGTCCCCACATTTCAGGGACACCTGGAGCCAGCTCTGTCTACGCAGCTGCAGAAGCTTATTTGAATAATTTGCCTTGCAAATCTACAAGTACCAGCTTGAGCCTTGCACCGTGAGCGCCCATCCCCTTGTGATGCAGGAGCCACGCACGGGGCAGCCGCAGGGAGGACACAAGGATGTGGATGGAATCCCAGCACTGCACAACAAAGCCCCACCCGGCAGCACGGTGACACTGAGCAGCACCGGTGACACTCCCACGATGTCACCTCCCACGGGAGGACCGGATAACCAAACCTAACGCTGCCTCCAGCCCTGCCACAAGCTCTCCCAACCCAGGCAGGGCTGGATGGGGCCTGTGCATGGAGGCAGTTGATCTGATAAGCTATCAGCCAGCACCACGATTCTGGATAATTAAGGTGTAAGTACGGAGTAAGTGACCTGGCTGCTCCTAGTGGGTTCAGGAGGGGCTGTGCCCCTCACAGCCAGTGCATTAAATGCACATTGGTTCCTCTTTTTAAAAAAAAAAAAAAAAAAAGTAAAATAGGAATCATCTCCCAGCATCTGAACACTGACTGCTGGGACTGCAGCGTGAGAGGAGGAACCGAGACCATCTGGTGAGGCTTTGGCACAGCCTGGATCAGTGGGAAAGGGGACTCCCTGGAGCCAGGGCGAGGGTTTGGGAGCACAGATACACAGCAGGTTCTTGCAAACGAACTCCACACACCTGGCAGAGCCGGCTGAGCTTTTCCAAGCTCCAACACCCTGGAGGAAGGAGGAAAAATGAGTTGGAGGAAGGTTAGGAACAAAGCAGCAGAGGGTTAGGCTAAGTTATGGCCAGTTTGGTTTGTTAGAGCACACAGACAAACCTGAGCCTGTCTCCCTGGGGTCACGCTACCAAACCTTGAACTGGGCACCCCAGAAATCGCTGGGTGACCAGTGCAGGCTGGAGCAGCCCCAGGGCCAATCCCTGCTGACACTGACTCCTGCCCCACTGCCAGCAACACTCCAACAAGCCCCAAGGGAGGGAGGCATTTACAGGGCCTGAGCTCTCCCCACCCCACAACCAGGGGTCAAGCACCTGCAGCAGATGCTGCAAGGAAGGATTTTGGGGATGGTTTCTCATCCCCACTACCCAAGCCAAACAATCCCCAATGAATTTGGCAGAGCAAACCATACGCACGCCCCCACACTCCCTGTCCCTGTTCCCAGTCTAACCCATCCCTACCTCCTGCCAAGGGCAGCCAGAGCATGCAGGATCATGCAGAGGCCATGCTGGGAACACCGGGGCAGCTCTCCACAGGAATACAGCCATGGAAAGGCACTGCCTCCCCTACCACCACGGCAGCAGCAGGGGGACAGCACAGCCCCCAGACCCTCCCCATCAACACCCTACACCCCTCTCTCTCTTCCCAGCCCAAATCCAAAGCAAAGAAAGAAAGGAGATAAAGAAGGGAAGAAAGAAATAAAAAACTAAAATAAATGAAAACTAAAACAAAAAGCAGCAGTTGGGAGGCAGCCTTGTTAGGACAACTCAGCAAAATAAAATTCCGGTTTATTGTTGGACAACATTGTTTCACACATACATCAAACAGGCCAAAAAAAAAAAGAAAAAAAATAAAAATAAACAGCAACTTCATAGACAGAAAAAAAAAAGAAAACCTTTTTATCTTTGGCCTTGCCACCTCATACAAACCACGATCTATGGTACAGCTAAAGTACATACACAAAAAAAGTTACTGGAATGCTCAGAATAAGATTGTAATTTTTTTTTTTTTGCATTTTTGTCTTTTTTTAATTTTTTTTTTTACAAGGTTTTGTTTTATTCTCCTTTGAGATAATGGTTTGGGCCTGGTCACACCACAAGTAAAGTCAGAGAAGGTAACAAGAGAGATATACACTTCAAAGCCCCCCTTTTGGTCAATCCGAGATCACTTAAAAATGGCGGACCTCCTAACAATATGTACAAAAATATAAAATGTAAATAAAAAATACAAACAAATTCTCCTTTAAAGTACTTTTAAGAAAGAAAGCAGGGCCTTGAAGTTTTGGTGCTTGGGGGGGAGAGGGTTTGTGGGGGAAGGGGGGTTTTCTCTCCCCGCTAACGGGCGAATAATTTCCATGTTCGTTGAGTGGCAGCGCCGCGCTGGGGCGGGGACGGGGTTCACTCTACTTGGTGAGGATGACCACGGCGGAGGGGGGAGGAAGGGCTGTGTGTGGGAAAGGGGCTGCAACGGGAGTCCCGAGGGGAGACACCCAAGGGTGAAGAGGACGCGCTGGCCTTTTTTTTGTTGGTTTGTTTTCCTCCTTAATTAAAAAAAAAAAAAAAAAAAAAAAAAAAATTTGCTGCCTAGTCATCTTCATCGGTTTTCTGCTTCTTGGGATCGACGTCGTCATCCTAGGGGCAAAGCAAAGCTGTCAGGAGAGGGGATGGGGAGTGGGGCTGCTGGGGGCAGCCAAAAGTCACCCCAAGGCAGGGAGTGAGGCAGGGCACTTTTGGGTCCCTCTCCTGCCTCAGGGACAAGGTCTGAGCACCACAGGTGTTTCCCTCCCTCAGGCAAAAGCCTCTCTTCTCAGGGAGCCCCTGAGTGCCCCCAGCCAGGCCTGCCATGAGCATTCCAGGTCTCCCCAGCCCTGCTCCTGGGCGGGAGCAGACACCCCCCTAACCAGGCCAGTGTATAAACAGAACTGGGCTGTGTCCCTGGGGAGACACGGGGAGCACACAGGCAGAGCATCCCAGGCCCAGAGTTAAGCCCAGCCCCTCTGTCCCCACTGACACCCTCCCCCTCCCAAGGCCCCTGGGGACATGTGTGGCTCTGAGGGGCTGCCTGCTCTTCCTACCTCATCATCCTCAGCTGCCCGTTTGCCTGTGGCTCCCTCAGCTTCGTCGTCGTCATCACCATCCTCTTCCTCACCTGCACAGAGTACAAAGGAGGAAATGTGAGACCCTCTGGGAGGGGGTCACACACTTCCCCTCTGGGTTTAATCCCGGCTCACCCCCACTGTGATTCCATGTCCCCGTCTCCCCAGGTGGCGCAGACCCTCCTCAGGACAGGAGGTGACAGAGGACACGGTGGCTTTCTGGGCATCCCCCAAATGACCTGACCCACCAAAGGGAAAATAAGGATTGGCAGCCTCGAATGTGGCTCACACTGCATTTGTAACACAGACAGTGAGATGGCAAAACCACCACCCACCATAAGTGCCAAAATCATGGCAAAAATGAGGGGAAAAAAAGATAGAGGAAAAATCTATTTCTAGTGGCTGCTCTGCCTAACCACTCCAGATTACTTCTGCTTCCCTTCGCAGCTATTAGTCCATCTTTAATGAGTTAAGAGAGCCAGAACGCATTAGTTCTGAGTCAGAACACTTTCTAATTATCAGAACAGCAAACAAATGCTTCCAACTTATCTTACAGCCAGCCAGGAGGATGAGCAGTGAGCTCTGGGCTTTGACCCACTTTGAGCTCAAATAGGCCAGTGGATCAGAACAACTGAGTCAATCACCTTTGGCCAGTTCTGGGGGCTCAGGGGCAAGCTCAGAGGCAGAACAGCTTCTTGGCTGTGGAGACAAGTCTCTTGTGTAACAGGAGACCCTACTAAAACTTAAGGCCAGTAAGCTGGCTTTAAACCACTGCCATGAGCCACACGTATGGCCAGCCTGGACAGCCGGGGGGATTAAGGTCAGCCCATCCTCCCTTCCCCTCTGCTCTCCCGACGTGTGCCCAGCTGCGGTGTGGCCGGTGGGGCGGGAAGGGCCAAGATTAGCTCCCAGGGATGGATCAACACCCCGGCAGCCACCACATGCACTGGGCTGGCCAGCAGGTCAGGTGACAGTGCCAAGCTGATTGGGAGCATTTTTAGTTCTTTGAGCTGCTTTAAGCAAAGCAAATAATGAGATGGGATGGAGAGATGCGAGAGGAAAATATACCCTCAAGCTCTCCTCTGCTGTCAAACCCCAGGAGTTTGGCTGCAAGTCTTGGCTAAAAAAGCTGATGCAAGCTGGACTTGCTGCCTTTAAATCTCTCTCCTGCAGTGCTCAGGTGCAGCTCTCAGGCAGGGATCACCCGAGGGCAGCAAGCACGGACAGAGCCCGTGCCAGCAGTCAGAGCCTGTGCCGGATCCCCGCGAGGCATTGGCGTCTCCAGGCACCGCGTGCCAAATGGTGCCTGTGTTCGGTGAGCTGGGAAGAGCAGGGCTGGCACTGCGGGACCAAAGCTCCCCTGGTTTGTCACAGCAGTATCCAAGCAACACTTCCACCCCACACACGCGCCTGCAGCACACGCATCCTCCCTGCTCCCGCCCGAGAGCGGCGGGGAGAGCAAAGCATGCTCCATCTCATCCACCCTAAAGTAAGGCTGGGGTGAATGGGCTCAGGCCAGCACACAGCAGTGCTGCATCTGTCCCCAGGGGTTAAATCCACAAGTTAAAGAGGGTTACAATTCCCAGTTTTTCCTAGTGAACCGATTTCTACTGAAGGGCACAGCAGGCTGCTGAGAGTGCTACCCCAAAGGAGGGTGCTTTCCCAGCTCACACTCTCAGAATAAGCACTGGTTTAATGGTCATTAAATTTTCAGCCCTGTCCCTATCTCCCAAAACTAGCCATCAGGTTAGTAGGTCAGCACGTAAACCAAAAATTCACAGGGGATTAACCTAGTAACAGATAATCAGGGGCCCCGAGATCATCTCAGCATAACAAGAAAGGTTTTCTCCCAGCCTTAACAAGCGATAAAAATAAACAGTGTTACTCATCCAAGCAGATCTTGGGAAAAAAATAATAGCAGGGAGGGCGAGGAGTGATGCGGCAAGTCAGTGCTGCCAAAACCCACTTCCAGGCTGGGTCAGGTCAGGAAGCAGCAGGGGGCAGGGAGACACGGGACCCTGCAGCCACGGGACACTGCAGCCACAGAAGGTTCAACGCAAGCCTGTCTACTCCAGCTGGAGGAGCAGGTGAGAGCCACAGGTCCCTCTGCTCGTTTCCACACGGCATCCAGCCTGGGAAAGCAGGCTGCACGGGCCTCTCGGCATGCTGCTCCACGAACAAGGATGGTGACACACCCTCTGTGCCCGGGCCAAGGCCTGGCCACCCGGGGCTGTCCCTGTCCCGCTGGCCAGCGCTGGTGTCTGCAGCAGCGGCCGTGCTGGCAGCAGCCAAGGGCAGATTTTCCTGCTCGCACGAAGGGCTAATGCGCTTATTCCGCGCCGCGGTAAGGTGCCGTCTGGCCAGAGGGAGGGAGGAAGGAATCTGCCCTCAACCTGCTGGAAGGGATTCAAGGCTGACTTCACTCCCAGCAGCGGTGGCGCGGGGAAGCAGGGAAGGGGTGAGCCTGGCTGGGGGGAGCTGCCCAGCCCACAGCCACGAGGGGGAGATGCTGCTCTCTGCTCGCCTCTGCTTCCCGGGAGCCTGCTGTCCAGAGCAGGACACCGCTGTGGGACGGGGTGGGGGAACAAACAAAGTTACCATCACCCTCTTCCTCCTCGTCCTCTTCTTCGCCACCTTCCTCCTCCTCTTCGTCTACTTCATTGTCAGCCTCCTGCTCTCCGTTTTCCTCGTTCTCCTTGGCAAGACAAAACATCACTTAAAAAAAATGCATTGGGAAGGGGAGAAGGTGGAAGAGCCATTCAGCACAAGTGTGTGTTCCCACCTTTCCTGCCGAAAGCAAAGCACCAGCCCACCGGAGCCCTGGGCACACATCCCACATTCTGCCTGCCTCCACACAACCCGGCCCAGGCACGCAGGATCAAGCCTACAATAACTTGGGGCTGCAGCTTGCAGACAAAGCCTTTAATGGCTCTCATGACACACTGAAATGTGGCACAGTGATTTTTTTTCCCCCCCAGCATGTTAAAAGAGGAAATCAACCAGTTTACTTGTGCACGATGTATTTCCCACCCAGCTCAACCGGTTGTAACATTGTAAATCCTAGTGGGTTTTAAAATGTTTTCTCTCTTTATCCTTGCCTAGGGAAGAGGTGGGACTGGACAGCCTCACAGGGCTGTCAGGGAGGGAATCCAAGCCCAGCCCTTTTCTTCTGCACACACATGAACACTCCCACAGGCTGGGAGTGTCCACCTTACGTGAAGTGCTAAAGGCCGGAGGGCTTTGCAGGGCTCAGGGCTGCCATTTACAGGGGTCCCCTCTCAACAGTGCTAGGGACAAACTCGCAGCAAAAGCAAGAAGAGAGGAAAGCAAAAAAGGCATTGGTGTACAGACTGTGCCTCCCAGCAGACTGCAGCCATACTCACAGCATTGCCGTTGGCTGGTGCATCTCTGCCATTTTCTGTTTCTTCAACAACTTCCTTCTTCTCTTTTAGATCCTGGAAGGAGCAGAAAAGCAGAGAAGTCACTCCAATTCCAGGTGTCTGGGTCAGAGAAGCTGCAGATCAGGTGTGAAAAACACAGTCTGAGAGCGAGAGCAGGAGCTGGTTTCTCTTCACACAGATTTGTTCTGTGATTTGGTCGCCACGTTCTGGCTCCTCCTTGGGAACGGGAAAACATGGGGGCGAATCTCAATCCAAGTCAGCCTTACCAGAGCAGCCCTCAAAAAAGAGACTGCTCTGTTTCACCTCTGAGCTCCCAAACAGACAGAGCTGGCTGCCTGCATATATGCTCCACAGCAGCAGAGCTGGCTGATTGCCCATCTCAGCACAGGCCAGCTCCTGCAATGCCATGGGGAGCCGGCAGCCCTGTCCGAAGGAGGGCTCTGCTGTCCTGGGGCTGCTCAGCACCTCCACAGCAGGAACAAATCCCAGGGACTCACTGGCAGAGGCTGTGGGCTCTGCCTGCCGAGGGAAAATCACACAGCAAATATTACACGCCTGGTCTTTCTCACAGCGGCAGAGAGGAGGCTCCAGCATCCAGCTCGCAGCTTAAAGTGTAACAGGATGGGGTGGGGGAAGAAGCCTATTTTTACACTGCTCCAAGAGCCGAGCCCGGCTAGTTTGGTTCAAGCCTTCACCGTGAGCAGAGCGGGAGCTTGTGTGTTTTTGCTATTGATCACTGTCAAAATGTCATGCCAAGTCGCTCAGCAAACAGGCTGAAAGGATCCAACTTTATGTTCCCGCATTAAGAACACTTGGATTTAACACTGGCATCTCTGCTTGCATCCTCCTTCCCTTCTGTTCCTCCATCAACTGGAGCGAGATCCTTCAGCACAGTGAGCGCTCCCCCAGCCAAGGAAAGCAGGGAGGCCCTTCCCCAGGGCCAGCAGCACAGGCACAGCCGGCTCCAGCAGCGACCACGAGGTGTTTGAAAGTTGCTGGGAGCTCCTGTTCTGCTGCCGTGGCCTCTCCCCCTCCTGCCGGCCCTCTGCAGCTGTGCCGCCCACGGACCGCGGGCACTTCCACTCCCAGGAGCCACTGCCGGTGGGAACACGGCCCCGGCCCTGCCAGCATGATCACTGCTCCCTTCTGGAGAGTGTCTACCACCCTGCAGACTGCGCAGGGCAGGCAGCACAGGGGGTTTAAACCACCAGGTTACTTAAATAGACAGATGCTGCTTCCAGAGGCAGCCACAGGCTGCCAGTGCACTGAGCAAAGATTTTCTCTGGAAGAAAGCTTTGAGAGGGGACAACACTTGTTGACTGAACCTCACCTAAGCGAACCAACCCATGAGTCTGGAGTAGAACAAACACACAAGCTCCCTCCTTTCACTGCTCACACACAAATCCCAGGCCACCTCCTCCACACTGCCCAGTTCCACCACAGTTTTACACTGTCAGTGGCTTCCACTGCCCTGTTCCCTGGAGACTGATCACAACCATTTGGCCTCTCATGCATCACTGGGCTACAGCTGCTGCATCACACCAGGCACATGGGCACGAGAGCAACAAAGCACTCCCCAAGTTAAACACAGAGCAACTCAAGCAATCAGAATTTCCACCTCTCAATGTGCCCAACAGTTCTTTCTGAAATGAGCTGTTCACAAACTGCAAGCAATTCTCCCACTAAAGGAACAACTCATTCTTGGGCATTTTAGCTGGACAGATCTCCAGCCCTGACCTTTCCTGCATCACTGAAAATGCTCTCAGTTTAAACACCATCACGACGCCAGGTCATGAAGTTGTGGTAGCAACAGGGTTGAAGAGAGCATCAGATTCCCCTTTTCCTTTCCCAGTCCAACACAAACAGATATGCCCAGGAGCGTCCAGACCAAGGGCCGGTGCAGCAGCAGGGCTGCTCTGGCGCCAAGGCTGGGACACTGCCTCTAATTATAGGTGTGTCAGGGCTGTTTGCCTACGGAATGAATAGCAGCGGTGTGGAGTCACATGCCACCGGCCCGGANGAACCCCCTCCCCCCCATCCCCGCCTCCCGGGCGCGTTCCGGACGGTGAGGCGGGACGAGAGCGAGCGGCCCCNGTTTTACACCGTCAGTGGCTTCCACTGCCCTGTTCCCTGGAGACTGATCACAACCATTTGGCCTCTCATGCATCACTGGGCTACAGCTGCTGCATCACACCAGGCACATGGGCACGAGAGCAACAAAGCACTCCCCAAGTTAAACACAGAGCAACTCAAGCAATCAGAATTTCCACCTCTCAATGTGCCCAACAGTTCTTTCTGAAATGAGCTGTTCACAAACTGCAAGCAATTCTCCCACTAAAGGAACAACTCATTCTTGGGCATTTTAGCTGGACAGATCTCCAGCCCTGACCTTTCCTGCATCACTGAAAATGCTCTCAGTTTAAACACCATCACGACGCCAGGTCATGAAGTTGTGGTAGCAACAGGGTTGAAGAGAGCATCAGATTCCCCTTTTCCTTTCCCAGTCCAACACAAACAGATATGCCCAGGAGCGTCCAGACCAAGGGCCGGTGCAGCAGCAGGGCTGCTCTGGCGCCAAGGCTGGGACACTGCCTCTAATTATAGGTGTGTCAGGGCTGTTTGCCTACGGAATGAATAGCAGCGGTGTGGAGTCACATGCCACCGGCCCGGAGAGCTCTCCCTCCTGCCGGCCCTGCTCCCGGCGGGATCCTGCGGGAAGGGATCCCCGCGCCTCCCGCCGCCAGGGGGCTCACCCTGCCGCCACGCGCGCGCCCGCCATTCAAACCGCGCGCCANCCAAGCCGCGGCCCGGAACGGAGGCAGGGCAGGCGGGATGGGGGCATGGCTGCGGGAGCGGGAAACAGAAGTGAAATCGAAATCTGCCAGAAACGGCGTTTTGTTGGTTGTTTTTAATAAACCCTCCTCCCCGTCGGATTTTTTTTTTTTTCCCCCTCCAGCCGCGCTTCCCCCGGGAGCGGCGCGACCCGGGGCCGGNCCCACGCACCGGCCCGGGTCGGGTCCCCTCGCAACTTTTCCGGCCCTGGCCCCGGGTTCAGGGGAGGCACCGCGGCCGCTCAGGGAGCGCAGTCCCCCCGGGGACGTTCCGCCGCGGCTCGCAGACAAAGGCGTGCGCCGGGAGCCGCAGCGGGGACTCCCGGGAGAGCCTCTCTCGGCTGGTACCGGCGCTCCCCAGCCGCTTCCTATCATATCCAACAGCGACTCGCAAACTTATCCCGGCTGCGAGGAGCTCGGGCCGGGGCCGGCGCTCTCAGCCCCGCCACCCCAGCGCGCCGAGGCATCCCCTACTGTGGGGGTGCCCCCATCGGGGTAACTTCAAAATAACAAAAGCCTCCCCAGGACAGCCCCGGATCACCCCCTACTCCCCCTCACCTCCGAAACAGTAACTCCCAATTCGGGGCAGTACCTAAACCGCAAATGCCCCCCCCCCTCCTTCCGGGGGGTAACGCCGAAAAAACCGCTCTCCCCACACTCCAGGGGTAACACCGCCACAGCAGACGCCCCTCCCGCATCAACCGGGAGCAACTCCGAAATAGCAACCACCCGCCCACCCCGCTTTTCGACAGCGACTCCACAACAGACACTG
>WEZZ01029153.1:9209-37983 GCA_013400585.1 Chloropsis cyanopogon | reverse complement strand
CCGTGTGAGGCGGCGGGCGGGAGTGAGGGGGGGTGTTCTCGCCGCGCCTGCGGAGGGGCGGAGGGGAAATAATAAGAGTTAAAAATAAGAATAGTAACAGTAATGCGGGAGAACCGGCGCTGCCCTCCCCCACCCCGCTCCCACGCGGCCGCTGGTGGTCCCGGGGCAGCCCCGTCCCTTGGGTACCCCGCTAGCCCCCCTCGTTCACTGTGTTTTCGGCACCCCGCAGAAACTTTGGCCACAACAACCGCGGCCGCCCCTGGGGGGAGCGGGGAGGGGCGGCCCGCCCAGCCTGCCGCGCTGAAATGCGGGATTCCCAGCCGTTTGCTTACTTTACAGTAAAAAAGCGTACTCAAGCTGCTTCTACTCGCCCCCCCCCAACCTTGCGTGAGTTCAGGGCTTGAGGCGCCCCAGGAGCTCCCCTATGCTCCCCATTCCGCAGCTCCCCGTTATAAACGGCCGTGCCCCGCGCCGCGCCCGCGGGCACCGAGACCACATCTGTCCCCCCTCACACCGCGGGGTAACAGGGCACCGACGCAGCGAGCGAGAGGGCTCAGCCACACTCAAGATGGCGCTGAGAGCCCTTCGTGGGGCAACAACACGGTGTTACCATCCCCTGGGAGCCGCTCTGCCGCGCACGACAGCCCCGGGGGTGAGCCAGCGCCGCGCGTGAATGGTACCCAGTGCGAAAGAGCGAAGCAAGGGGTGAAGGGGTGGGAAAAACGCCCCTCCAGACGGAGCACAGCGGGGCTGCCACACTCAACATGGCCGCCGGACCGAGGCAGAACTCGTCCTCGGAGGGCGGGATATAGGCACCAGACGATGCGGATTGGCCGGCAGCGCCAGGCGAACGCTGTGCTGACGCTTTGCGGCTTCTTGTTGGCTGAGCCGCCCATCTGTCTACCGCGAAGTGGGTTTGAAAACCCGGAGGCGTCTCGGGGCGGAGCTGTGGAGCGGAGTTGGGACCGGTCGGCCGGGGGCCCGGGTCGGGGGGGGCTGCCGCGGGCGGGGGTTGTTGGTCCCGGCTACTAGGAGCCGCGCTGAGCCGGGGTTGTTCCATCTACGGCTTCAGGAGAGCTGCGGAGAAGCCATGGTAGTCCCCACACCGCCTGGCACCAGGCGTCGCGGCACGAGGCGTCATGGCGCCGGCGTCCCTTGCCCCATCCCCACACGCGCCCGGCAGCTGGACACAGAGACAGGGCCCCGTTTCCAGGACAAAATGTCCCTCCAACTCAGCGCAGCAGCACAGCAAACAGGCGGGTCCGTGCCTGGGCGCTCCATGCAGCGCTTTTCTCCTCAGCCTCCACGTCCTGCCCCTCGTGGGAGCAGCACTGAGGAGATGGCGGCGTGGGGACGGGGATCGGGGCTGTAGGGCTGCAGCGGGAGCGGGAAGCAGCGGGACGGCCGGGACCTGAGGGCGGCCGCTGACCCTTGGAGTGACACCGTGCCAGGGCCAGCCGCCCCCTGCCCTGGCTGTCCCCAGGGGCTGCGACCCCACGAGCAACTCTCGCTTTGGATCACAGGCACTGTCGACACAGCAGTGCCCCGCTCACCACGGTCAGGCACTGCTGGCGTTTTGTCAGGAGGGACCTTTTGGGACGATGGATTTCTCGCGTTGGGACCTTTTGGGGATGATGGATTTCTCACGTCGGATGTCCCGCTCTGACCTGTGGCAGGACTGGGCGGGAGCAGGGCGAGAGCTTCTCCATGCGCTCAGGGGAAGGAGAGGGCTGTGGAAACCGGGATTTCTGGTTGCTGCTGGCTACGCCTCTCGCTTGGAGTGTTCGAGACAAGGGCAGCTGCTATTCTCGGAGGCAGGACTCAGTGGGTTTGGGGCAGGTTGCTCGCAGTGCTGGAGGCTGGAGCGCCCTCTGCCACAGCCCAGCCGGAGCTGGCGGCCGGCGAGTCTCGAAATGTGTCCGAAAGAGGAAAGGAAAAAAAAAAAAAACACCCAAGCCCTGACCCCTCAAAAAAATCACTTCTGCTATAACTTGTCTGTCGTGCGTGCCTTCTGCTCAAACTAGGGATGTTCCCTCGGGCTGGGGTTCCCACGTTTCAGGAAGAGTTAAAAAAAGAAAATGAGATGTGGGATATTTCAGGCAGAAAATTAGGAATTTAGGAATCCTCAAGGGATGGTCACACCAGGATCTCACAGAGGACAGGGGGCGGGGGGGGGGGGGGGGGGGGGGGGGGGGGGGGGGGGGGTTGGAGAAAAAAAAAAAAAAAAAAAAAACGACCAAGCCTGCAGTGGAAGCAAAACTGCCTTAAACCACTCCGCGTCGGAAATCCATGTATAGCCCTTGCTGCCGTCCCTCTGTGCAGCGGGATAACCGGCTGGCGAGTGCCTGTGCGCGTAAGGCAGGGAGAAGCAGGCTCAGCTCGGCGCTTTATGCCTCAGCAGTCCAAAAAGAAACAACAGAAACTGTTGCCTGTAAAAGGCAGCTGCTTCCTTACCTCCTCTCCACCCCTCCGGACTGCCGGGGCTGGGGAGCGGCTCCTCAGGGAGCAGAGAGAGAAGGAGGAGGGTGGAAGGGGACTTTGCAAAAGTGCCCGAGCGTGGGGGACAGAAGTTTGCAGGGCTGAGCTCTCTGCCTGGGACCTCGCTCCGTCTGCGGCAGGCGATTGCTTTGGCAAAGGAGCCGAGCTGCCGGAGGAGGAGGTAGGACTTTTCCCTCCTCACCGGCCGTTTCCCTAGCTCAGCAAGTAGCAGCCTCTCTAATCCCCGGCGAAGATCATGCTGCTCGGGCGATTATTTCATCGCGGCAAGCTGCTCCTCGGAGGAAATTCTCATTACGCTCTTCGGAGAGGCAAGGGAGGGGCGACTGTCACTCAGCTGCTCTGGAAAAAACAGAGGGATGAGCCTGCAGCATCCCCGGGCTCCGGCGCACGAGACGTGGTAGTGTTTCTAGGTCAGGCTGGTGATGCGGGACGTGAAGCCGGCTGAGATGACATCCTGGCTGTGTCACCTTCTGTTCCTCGATGGGCAAGGGTTGCACACGGGGGCCGGGTTTTCTCTGGAGGATCAGTGCTGGGAGGGAGGGGGGGGATGGAGGGTGATGGGGAGGTGGGAAGGAGCTTCATGTGCGCTCACAGGAGGGAGGGGAGGTGTGTAGAGAACTGGAATCGGCTTGTGGTTCCAAAAAGTGTCTTTGAGAGGCCGTGGGGCCAAGGCTGAGACCTGGCTGCAGGAGCCAGAGGCTGCATTCGAGAGCACCAGCTGCCCCAGCCCAGGGAAGGGCTGATGAGGCCGCCCTCCTCCCCGTGTCCCGGGCTGCTGCTCCTCTGTCCGTCCCCACGAACCACGTAAACAGGCAGGAGCGGGGCCCTGTGGCACACTTTAATTAAGGGATGGAGACACTGACTTCGCCTTTCCCCAGAGATTGCAAAAGGCCCAGGCGGGCCCCACACTGCAGCTCACGGCCGTCCCTGCTCCAACACGCGCCCTGCTCTGCCCCCCACGTTACAACACTGGCTCTGACTCACCAGCCCTTCCCAGCCCGTAGACACCGCAGGGATCCCTCACATGGATGCAGGGAGTCTGTCTCCTCTGCACTCCACTGGATGGAGCTGCATGTGGTAGGCAGGACATGGCACAGTCCCTGGGCCTCTGCACAGAGCCCCAGAGTGAGGACAGTGTTCTGAAGGAGTTATCCCCCGTGACTGGAGGGGGTGGGAAAGGGAGTGTGAGCTCTCCAGATCCTCTGACCCCAGCAGGCAATGACACCATGGTCCCTTGATGCTCACTGGCTTCTCTGTGGCTCCGGGAAGCCACTGCCCTGTCTGGCTGAGATGTGGGGCCAAGGCAGTCCCTTTTCTGCTGCACGTGGGCACTGTCAGGGGCCAGGGCCAGGTGGACAGGGGCAATATATACCTCAGCACTGCTGCTAATCCTGCTCCTGGCTACAGGCAGAGTGGGCACATGATGGGGGTACCGGGGAAGTGTCCAGTTGGGGATGCTGGCTGTTCCAGGGAGCCCACAACATCAGGAGTGGATCCAGCATCCCCTCATTGCTGCCAAGGGCCAGCACTACTGATGCCATGACCCAGGCACCAGTACTCACATCCCTGTCCTTCCTTGCCTCTGTGTTGCAGCAACCTCAACTCATCCCTGAGAAATGGCCAGAGCCCCATGGCAAGGTTTAAAGGCAGGAAAGCTGATTATTGCCTTTCTCTCAAGGGAAGGGTGAGGAGGCCATTGGGGCAACATGCTCCTGAGGCCAGGGGAAGAGACCTGTGTTCTAGGGTGTGGGCTCTGTGAAGCTGGAAAACAGTTGTTTCTCTCTCATTAATGTTTTCTGGTTTTCCCCTGGTTTGAAGGCTGGTTGTGGCTACGAGCTGTGGATCAGACCCAGAGCCAGGGCCCACGGCAAGGAGTTTACACACCCACATCCCGCCCCAGGCCTGGGCCTTCGGCCAGACCGGGCTTCGCTCCTCAGGGCTTCTGTCCCACTGCTCAAATGATGCATGGAAGAGATTTAAAAGGAGAGAGGAAGGTGGGAGGGAGGAGGTGAGTCCAGATTCTCTTCCCTCCCTTCCTCCTTCCCTCCCTCTTCTCAGCGCTTTGCAAACACGGTATCTTTGCAATGTCTGCTGGAGGAGGGAAAACACCTCCTGCACGTGCCCAAGGCTGGATGTGTGTTTGGGCAGGGATTGCCCCATGGTGTAGCCAGCCCCAGGCACATGACCCTGATTGTGCCCTACTCTCTGTCCCACTTCCTCGTGCAGGACACCACTCAGAGCCACCCCACAGGAATCCCCACCCAACCAGGGCCACCTGTCTGCCCCAAGCTGGCCCTGAAGTGTCAATGGTTCCCATCCTGCAAGGACAACCGTGGAGAGCCACCACTCCTTCATCTCATCCCTCCTTGGTGCGTTGGCACACCTGGGAGAAGACGGACACAAAACGCGCACGCACGCACTCACAAAACCAACCCCAAATCTGGATCAGTATCAGAGAGAATTAATTACTGGCTCATGCATATTCAGATGAGAAACTCAGCTGAACCTGGCGGCGCCTTGGGCGGCCCTGCAAAGGAGAATTCCTCTGGAGAGATATAAATCACCGCTCCCTTCTATTACTTTCCCCATGGAGCGCTACCTCCTGGGGAAGAACTGAACCTTGATTTCCTTTTTTCCCCTCCTTCTTCTTCGTTTTCAATCTGCGCGGGGCCCCTGTAATTACAATGGGCTGCTTTAGGGCTTGAGTTATTTATTGGGTAACAGGGACACACCTACCCGGCTCCAGCCGCCTGCCTGCCCGCGTGTCGCAGCTTGTCCTGCCTCCCCAGCGCTGCCTGCCGTGCTGGGCCGTGCCGTGCTGCTTTAGCTCCAGACAGCACGGGCAGCAGCAGCAAACGGGACCACCAGCCTTATTTGAGCCACTAAAGGCACATTGGTGGTGTAGCCCTGCGAGCAGGCGCGAGAGTCACACTCTTGCTTGTTGCAAAACACTGTCTTGCGCGCATGTTTGGGATGCCACTGGAGCTCACACCACTTGTGAAATCCTTGGCCCTATTTTATAGGTGGGTAGAGTGAGGCATGGAGCAGGGAGGTGATTTCCTCAGGGTCATCCCCAGGGATCAGAAGAAGAACCTCCAACCAATGTGTGGCTGGGAAAGAAGGTGCCGGCCCAAGTGCTCAGCTCAAGACTTCAGCTGGTGGGACCTGTCCCCTGTGCCTCTGCTTTGCTTCCCAGTGGGAATCCTCTGCCCAGCCCCAGCTCCACATCCCCCTACCAAACCCTGTTCCCCCCATAGGCAGGGCTGTGCGCTCAGAGGAGACAAGCACTTGGGGCTGGAGACCACATGGCTGGAGGGAATTAAATAATTGATGAACCAGAAGTCTCAAGCAGATACCGAATCTCCAGGGGCAGCATTCGAGAGGCAAAGCAGAGCCCCGGACAAGACCCTTCTCTCTGATATGATGCCAGTGTATCTCATTCCTGCCTGGGGCTCCTGGTGGGCTGAAGATGTGGGGTGCTAGGGATAGGAGTGCTCCTCCACTCATCTCCCAGCTTGTCCCCCGTGCCGCGGGAGCTCTGGAGGGACTGGCCACCTTCCAGCCCAGGAGGGAGGAGCCAGGGGAGGGAGGCCGCTGCTTCCAGGCAGAAACCCTCCTGCTTGGGGTGGTTCCCACTAAGCAACACCTTTGGAAAGAGTGGGCTGAGCAGGGAAGAGGAAAGAGGTCTGCCAAATCAAGGTGGGTGCTTGGCTCTTCCCTGTACAAGAACGTGGGGCCATCAGATAGCAAGCTCCACTCCCGTGAAAGGGAGCGCTCTCCTTCCGCGGCTGAGCTGTGACCTCCTTGCTGTGTGAGCATGTAAAATGGCTTAAAAAATTGCAGGCAAAAAGCAGCTGGATAAATGCAGCAGAGAAATTGGAAGAAGTTACAGTGGCTACAGTGGTCCCACTCCCTGTTCTGGAGATCCCTCAGTTCCAAAGCCTCAGTTGCTGAGAGAGGGTCACTGCCTAACAGCCCCTCTCCTGCTTCCTGCCCTCAGCATCATGGCAGAGGAGCTGGTCACCCAGTGCTGGCCCAGCCACGATGGACATCAGCAGGTCACGAGGTGAAAGGACTCGCCATGCAACGGCCATGGATCCCAGGCACCAGCCTTGCGGGGTTCCAGTGGCAAGAGGAACAGGTTTTCCCACCCCAAGCACTGATCAAGAGCGGCAATGGGATTTGCCAGGCTGCAGCATGAAGCATCTCTCTGCATTAGATGTGTTTGTCGATATTTTATCCTCTAATAAAAGCAGTGCATGACCAAATTGAATATTTAATTTAATATACGCTAACCAGGAGCCGGTTGGCATTGCACCCAATGGAAAATATTTGCTGCACTCTCTCTCATTTTTTAGCAGATTTTTCATGAAAAGTTGTTTTCATGAAAAGGGTTTTTTCGCTTGTAATTTATTAATTTTTTTTTTTCCTTTAGGTAATAACAATATGATCTGAAAATGACAATTTTCATTTACCAACTCAGGATTTTAATGAACAAGCTGTTTGAATAACCATTTGGACAACTATTGAAAAAAAAAAGGGGAGAGAAGAATGCATTTGAAATCCTCAAAATAGCTCCCCCCTCCACCAACTTCAGTAATTTGCAGAAGAGCAGTTCCTTCATTTTTTTTCCCCCAGCATACTAGATGAAACATTTGAGAGTGTTTGAAGCCGGCAAGAACTGCATTTCTAGCTACTGATGTCATGAAAATATAAATTGGCAGATTTTTCACGCTGGGTCAACGTGTGGCGATAAGCACAATGCCATACCTTTAGGAGCAGTATTTGTTGGTAAACAGATGGGGAGCAGCCCATAATGTCCATAGTCAATAACACAGAGCCGACGTGCAGAGCCAGGGTGGCTGTCGGAGCAATAAACTGACGATCTTCCTGGTGGAGCCTGGGCCATCCTGGGCTGTCCCTGTTGAGCCTGTTGTGGAGAAAATACACAATGTGGAGAATCACAATTAATAATTTAGAGAACATCCTTGTTCAACGTTCTTCAACTGCCCATTGACTCATTTCTGCTGCTCCCGTTTCAAGCAACTGGAGGAATCCTTCCTATTTTCCATGCCAAATATAGCAGTTTTTCCAGAAATGCTCAAACACACAAGCCAGGAAGTTTCCCTTCTCTGGGTGAGTCACTGGAAGTTCAGGCTGCATTTTCATGATTGCTTCAAGCCGATCGAAATCTGTGCTGCTGCCAAAGGAGCCGTCCAGCTCTGCCGGTGTGCGGACTCCCTCACTGCTCGTGCAATTGAAGGGAATTAGGGAACAGACTCTGCCTTTTTTCCTTTTTTTCTTTTTTTTTTTTAATTTTCGATCAGTTTATTTGGCCAACTTGTCTCATGGCTGTGCAGGCTTTAGGGGAGCTCATCTGATCTAGGAGATGTGTTGTAAGGATGCTCCTTACATCAGTGTCTAAAAACAAAGGGAGAAATGCCATCCCCATGGGGTCACAGTGTCACTCAGCTCAGCTGCAGAGCTGATGGGGTCTGTGTTCACACTCCTAGCCCCAGGATGGGAACACGGGGAAGATCCCTGCCAAGAGATTTTCTTGGGTGGCATTTCTGAGATTCTAGATAAGGACTGGGGACATTGTGACCAATCTGTATCTCAGGACTGTCCCCCACTTATTAAGGATGCTCAGGAATCCTACTTCAGAGGAAACACCTGTGTAGGCAGGATTTTGGAGAGAAGAGATATTTTAGCAGGATCATTCTCTTTCTGCTTCTTTCCTTTACACCTTCCTGCATCCCTTAGCATTTATTTTAGCTATGTCCACATTGGTTTCCAAAGAAAAGGAGCCTTTCTCCCATTTTTGCTGCTCATTCCTTTTTAATTGTTGCAAACCCATGGGGCCAATTTTAAACAAATTTGGTGGTGATGTGAGGTGGAGATTCTAGATCTTTTGCAATGTCCTGGAAACAAGTGGCTCAGCAGATGGGGGACACTCACTAGCACCCAGCCCAAGAGACTTGCCACTGCAGACGCACTGCCTTCTGTTAGTCCTGAGAGAATCCACACCAAGCACCACGTCTGAAGCATGGCTTTGAAACTGCAATGTCCCCAGTGCTCCCCAGGGGTGCACCTCAGCTTTTCCCAGCTTCCCTGGGTGCCCTCCTGCTCCTTCCTCAGTGGGCATGGGACAAGCATTGCTCTTGCAACACCATGCCCTGGGATTTTGGGGCTGTAATCCATTTCATGGGGCTCCCATGAGGGTAAACAAGCCTGGTTTGTGTTTCCAGTGCAGCTTTCATGGCTGGGGGATCCCCATGGCTCTGTGGCTGCTTTTAAGGAAGAGTAACTGAGGCCAGGAAGCGTCTTGCCAGCTGGTGTGGGTTTGCTACAAAGGAACTCACATCTCTGGTGGGATATTTTTGGAGATCAGCAAAGCAGAACAGGTTGAAAATCCCTGCTCTAGAAACCAGCATTATTTTTTTCTTCCTCACAATGTCTGTTCTGTTGTTTTTCAGAGATGGTGCTCACCTCTTTGCAGAGAAGCCTTGCTAACAGGCAATTCCTCTTCCTGCTTTGGAAAGGCATCTCTGCTGCCTCTGGTCTCTCCCTCCCTCCTCTGATGGAGCCTCATGGCCAGAGTTTGCTCTCACTGGCCCTGATCCAGGCAGGCACTTACACAGGTCACTGCTCCAGCTCGAAAGCCAGTGGATCCCTCCAAGGCTGCCCTGGGGACTAACAGGTTTTCCTCCTCTATCTCCTGAAGAAGCTGGAGAAGGAAGGGAGTGTCCAAGCTAGGCCAGGGCTGGCTCTGCTGCATGTCTCTGGGTAAGCTGTTGGAAGTGCCGGGGTAGCTGTTGCTGACCCTGTGTGGCACTGCTGTCCCCAGGCACTGGCACTGCAGGGTAGCAGAGCCACCAGAGTGGGACACGGCAGCTCCTGGTCAGCCCAGGCTGGGAGGGTGCCCACAGACAGCAGCAGACAACTGGGCAGCACCAGTGCTGGATGTCACAGCTCCGTCATGGACTGCTGGCTGCTGCCGAGGAAAGTTCTTCCTTCCAATGGCTTTTCTTCCTATCTCCAGTATTTCCCATCTGCCAGGGAAGACTGGAGCCAGGACTCACCCTTGCTATGAAAGCCTCCAGGCAGGACATGCCACCATCCCTGCCTGCCCTCCTCCTCCCCAGGGTCCCGAGGGGATATGACAAGGAACAGCCACCATTAAACTGTTACTCCCTGGGGTCCCTAGAGCTTCTGCCCCACCTTGCAGAGTATCTTGTATCTCCCCATGCAGAGCCAGGCGGGCTTTGGGACACTGATAGTCCCTCCCCATTTCCAGGTGACTCAGGGGATGGGGACAAAGTCTGAAGAGGACATTGCTCACCTGCAGCAGCTCAGCTCAAGCACTTTGGCCACCCTGGTGCAATGGGGACCCCGGCTTCTTCTGCCCCACAATGGGGGCCCGGGTGAGATGCATGAAGCACTCAGGTTGGACACCCAAAATCCGCAGCTGAGAGCTGTCACAGGCTGGGCAGTGGGTGCTGCAGGGTGCAGCAGACATGAGCCAGCCACGGCCCTGTGGATCTGCTGTTTATCCACTCACACACCCTCGGTCAGGCTCTGGAAGTGTAAATCATCCTGGCCCGCCCCAGAGATGCCATGTCCACTCTGGCTGGGACAGTGGGGTCCCACCAGTGCTTTCTGTACCCCACACATCCTGCAGCAAGCATGCCCTGACTGAGGTCTGCTCCTTTAGCACAGCCAGGACTCTGCTCCCATTCCCCAGCTGAACTGCACAGGCTTTGCCCCAGGATGTGAATTTGGGCGCTGGAATTTATCCGCGGCTGTTTTGGCTGTGGCTGAACTCCACCTCCGGGCAATGACACGTTGTTTCCATAGTAGCTAATGGACTGGAGATGGAAGGGGGAAACACATAGCTGGGCTAAAAAGGGACTCGTGAGTAATGTGGTTTCTCCCAGCGCAGAGTAGGAACAACTTTCTAGCACTCGAGGAGCCCCTCCTTCGCCCCTCCTTCGCCCGGCGCCTGTGAAGTGTCAAGAGGAGAGAGAAAGAGAGGGAGAGAGAGAGTGTGTGTGTCTGTGTCTGTGTCTGTGTGTCTGTGTGTCTGTGCTGAGCAGTGCACGGGGCAGCAGGACAAGGGGGTTCATGTGGGTGCTTGGGGGGCTTGTGGGACCACGTGGTGGCTGTGCAGGGCCAGCCTGTGCGAGGACAGGGGACACATGGCAAGCATGAGAGCCTGTGGGGAGGGTGCAGCACAAATGCTGGGGACACATAAGGGAGGCACGTGTCTGTGGGGGTGTCCGCACCCTGCTGTGTGCAGAGGGCAGTTCCCGGAGGAAGGCGGGAGCAGCCTGGGGCAGCCTGGCGCTGTGGTGTTCTGCTGGAGCTGAGGCTGTCACAGGCAGCAGGGTGGCTGGGGCGAGCCAGGCCATGGGTGTCTGAGGGCCCTGCTCACCCATGGGATAATAAAGAGTGACAAGGGCAAAATCGGGAAGATGCAAAGAAGCAATTGGAGAGATCAGGACTCTTTGTCTCTGCTGCACCCCTTATGCAGGCACTGGTGGGTCTTGGTGTAGAGCAGGGGGTCAGTCCTGGCTCTGCTGCCAAGCCACTCACAGCCTTCCCACCATCCCTGAGTCCAGTACTCCTCCAGGAGCAGGGAGAGCTGGATTTTCCTCTGTGCCACAGCCCTGGGCTTCCCCCTGGCCAGTCAGGCACAGAACCGTGCGGCCTCCACCCTTTGACATTTCCATGGACCAAATCTACCCATGCCAGGAACACCTCCACGTGCTAATTGAGGGCAGATCCTGGGGACATCCTTGTGCCCATCTGTGGCTGCCAGCCCTGGCTGGATCCCTGCACCCTGGCTGCTGTTACAGCATTTTTCTTCACTTGCACGTTCCCCAGCTTGTCGGTTGTGTAGCTCCTGCCGTGTCCGGCTCTTTGTGTTGTTTGCTGTTAAGTAAATCACTGGCAGCTCCCCAGAGCGCTGGGTAATGGCAGGATAATTCCCAGCAAGACCCTGGTAATTCACTTGAAGGAAAGCAGAGCAGAGGAAAACAGCACTATTAGCCATTATCCTGGCCTCTCAAAGGCCTCCTCGCCTGCAGAAACGCGGCATGGTGCGGCAGGCATGCCTGCCACAGCTCCCAGACACTGCGGGCCGTGGGAGGGCCAGGAGCAGCAGAGGATGCCAGGATTCAGCTTCCTCTTGCCATCCTGGACAAGCAGGTGAAATGTGGTCGAGTGCCTCCACCTGCCATGGATACAAAGAGGTTGATGTCAGTCCTGGGAGAAGCACCCTGAGGACAGGAGTCAGGCGATGCAAAAGTGCCCATCAGGTGGTGCAGACCACAGGATGCTCCAGCTTTAGGTCTCCCACCAAAAGCACGGGATGCATGAGGTCTCAAACTGCAGGAGTGACCCTTCAGCCAGGAGTCACCAGGCACCTGCCCTGCTGCTGGCAGGGGTCTGGCAGCCAGAATATGGAGGAGGACAGTCACAATACTCTGGCTTCCATAGCTCCTGGCAGCTTCTCTGGAGCTAGGGGAGCTTTGCCACCCACATCAGCAAAGATCATGTCCCTTCCAGATGGCCTCAGCACCTTTCACAGCTCCCTGTTGTTGGGAGCCCCTGATCCTGGCTGGGGCTCAGTGGACACCAAGAGCATGGTTTCTGCTGGGGCCTGGCCAGTGGTAGCTCAAACACCAACCCTGCCCCACTCTGCACCCACAGGATCTGCATCCGTGCGCACGCGTTCACCAGGGCTCTCCAAAAAGCTCCAGCAGTGTTTCTGAGTTGCACAGGCAGGTGTGTGGCACAGTGGGGGCAGACCCTCCAAAGAGCCTGGAGGAGGCCTCGAGGTGACAGGCTCCCTGCAGAAGCCACTTGCTTCCTTCCAGCTCTGCAAAGGGGCACTGAGGTCCTCTGCAAACCTGCCCCTGAAGTGGCTGTCAGCATTTCTGAGAGAGGCCTCTGTTTGCAGAACTGCTGAACTTCCCCCCTGAGCCTCCCGGCAGCGGAGGGTGCCTGGAGCCGCTGGCTGCCCCCAGCCTGGCTCCCCACAGCAGCGCCGGGAGGGCGAGGTGAGCTCCGGCCGCACCCAAACCCACGCTCAGAGCCCTTGGCATGCGCACACAGACGGGCACCCACACACCGAGGAATGCACACAAAGGTGCACCCGGCTTATAGACATGGATGCAGGTTTTCTGATGCTTCCCATTGGCTGGCTCGAGAGCAAAGTCCTGGTTTTGCTGGCAGCAATAAAGGCTTCCAGGCCAGGCTAGTAGTAAAAGCAGTAAACTTTAAGGGGAAAGGCTTTTCTGACTGTTTCCGCAGTGCTAGCTGCTGCTGTTGCCTGACAAAGGCTTTCCCTCTGTTCACTTGATGCACATTTGGTGCTCATTAAGCGTGTGGGGCTGCAGCTCCAAGCACATGGGGCAGCTCTGCTCCCAAGCACTACAGACTGACCCACCCCCACCTTGCACTCCTGCTCCATCCAGGTTCCCCTGCCTGGCAGACAAGTGGGATCTGGGAGACCTTCCCCAAAGTGCTTTGGCTTTGGTTTCATTCCCACGTGCTCCCTGGGAGTGGCAAGTCCCTGGAGTCATGTTTTGATAGTCCCCATCTGCCCAGGTTTCCCAGCAATGCCCCTTGCTCTGTGCATGTGCAGCAGGAAATTAATGACTAGAGAAACAGTAAGAGTTTCAGGGAGATTGGGAGCAGCCTGTCCCTCTAGGAGAAGTTGGTTGCAGCATTTGGACTGCCTCCTGAAGAGGTCCCAGAAGAGGCATTATGGTTGCCCTCAAATGTTTTGAGTCAAAGGAACAAATAACAGTCCTAACTTTGGCTTTCAGGCTCTACCACAGCCTCACACCATGGAGCACCCAAAGACAAGGAGAGCTTGAACTCACCTCTGTAATGATATCAAAAGTATATCCTGTTGGAAGTCAAGGGCTTGCATCCATCTCAAAGATTCATTTCCAGAACAGCCTCGAGGGCAAAGCATTCACCCTCATCAGCCCCTGTGACCTCCAACCCAGAGATGCTGCATGGAAGACATAGGACACGCTTGGCATGGGTCACTGGAGATAAATATGGCAAAGCTGTGTGCTCTCTGCTGTCTCCTCAGAGCAAAAGTCCTCATGCCCAGGGTGCTGTGCTGCTGGGGCAGCCAGAAATGGGGCAGCCAGAAATGGTGGTGGGAGATGGAGGAGATGCCAGAGATGTGGCCATTCCAGAAGGGCAAGATGAGGTCTGCCAGCTGGAGCAAAGCTTTATGAGGTATGCATCAAGGTGACAACAGAAGATGAGATTTTACTACGCCTAAGACACCCATCCATTACTGGGATGCCTGCTATCATCAGGCAGGAGGGAGAACCACTGTCAGTACATCCTCCCCACCTTTTACCCAGCTCATTGGGCCAGTGACGTTCCACCAAGCAACAAGGAAAAGGAGCTTCTCTGTGTCCAGGGGTACCTCTCAGTTAATAAGATATCTCAAGACAACCTCTTGGGTTGTGTCTGAGAGGACAATGCTGGCATAGCTGCCATAAAGAACAGAACAGCACCAATCTAATGGCATTTCCCTTGAGCACCACGATCAGCCTTGGGCTGGGGTTGAGGATTTTGATTGGGAGCAAGTTCTCTAAGTTGTGACCCCCAAAGAAGTCTCTGTTTGGTCTTTTGGGTTGGTGACAGTTCCAGACACGTGTCAAAGATTTATGTATCAAAGAGGTTCCCAGGCCTTTGGTGACTCTGGGCTGGGGTTAGCCACACTTTGGCTCTCTGCCCTTCAGTGCTTTACACTACATATCAAAGGATCCCTTGAAGGCAGAGAGGAGGGAAGCTGGATGAGCTGTCTCCCCAGCCCTGATATCAGGGAGGCAATTTGCTCACCTCTGGGTCTTCGTGAAGCAGGTGGAGGTGCAGTGCTTTTGGGAGGATCAGACCAGAAAAAATGGCCACCCCTCCCATGTGGCTTCCTTTACACCGCAGGCCATTGTATTTTGCCCACTTACTGCTTCAATGGATGCCAAAGGAAACACCTCTTCCAGGAGGGAACCAAGTCTTGATCTGAAGATAAACCCATAGTCTCTCATTAGCTGGTTGGTTCTGGTGATTAATCACGCTTCTTGTGGAGGAAGCCTGATCATTTCTCATGTGAGTTCACCCTGGCTTTGGAATTTGGCCTTTGGTTTGTTGCCTATATGAAAGCATTTAGCATTGAAAGGGAGGTAATTAGGCTCTTAAGAGAGTTTTAATTTAAAAAACTTTAACTCCTAGTTAAGGGTTTTGTCAGCATAAAGAAAAGGGTCATAGGACCCCAGATGAAGACGATGGTGGACAATTTTGTTAATGGAGCAATAAAATGATAAATCTCTCGATGTGTAAAGGTGCTAGATTAAAATGGGCGTAGAAGGAGCAATAAGGATATTTTAGCACTGCCTATTCTCATAAGATGTTAACAAAGTCAGGCTGTGTGAACATCACCTTCCTTAAGACACTTGTGAGATCAAGCAGCGATAAGGATACGCAAAGTGGCCCTAATGCTTCGACTAACGCGGAGCTGATAGGAGTGTGAAGTTGGCCAGCAGAGCTAGGTATCCTAGGTATGTGCTGTGGGATACCTGCTTGGAGTATCTTGAGATGAATATGTACGTTTGGATTGCTCTAGGGGATCAAAGGGCGTGTCTGAGGGTTTTGTTTCCCAGGGTGAGGTCTCCAAAGCCTGTGGTGGATCTTTCCTCTGCCAAGCCAGAGAGATTGGGAACGTGATGAGAAAAAGCTGGAGGTTTAACTTTGTTAGAACGCACCCCTCATGTCGGCAGCAGGCTGAGGAGTTTGTCTTGTTGGTTTCTCCTCTGTAAATGTTTGGTGTAGTCTACAACAACTGAAATTAGCTTTCCTGTGGCCTTAGGAAAGCACTCATACACCTCCTAATCTCTGTTTCATTTAGATAACCAGACTAGGGCATGTGTGCTCTCGTTCTCTCCCATGCTCAGGCTTCCTTGCAGTGATTCTTTTCTGCCTCTTCATCCATGTTTCATCTCCATTAAAAACAAAACAAGACAAGACAAAACAAAACAACTGGCATGACTTGCATCAGCCATGTCATTACTCTCCATTCAAATGCCCAAAACCTGTGCTACTCCTTGCACTCCCGTATCACAGTAGGAACTCTGGTTGAGTTGTTTGCTCTGACCATTTCCATCCTCCCACTTGGTAACTGAAGTCCACAATTTACTCCTTCCTCCTTGCATTTGACTTGCTAAGATGTTTTGTTTGAATGGGTTGAGTTCACCAAAGTAACAAACCACTGAGCAGGACTGTGGTGTCCTTATCTCACCACCCATCCCTCCGCCATGCGCCAGCGTTGCCAGCCCTGAGAAGGATTCAGGAGCATCCACCTATCCGTGGGGGAGATTCCTGTGTATCAACAGAGGTCATCTATTCCTGGGGCTCACCTGTAGCTAACTCCCGTAGGAAATACTTTATCCTATTGTATCTCCGAGTTCTCAGTCAAAATGTTCACAAGAACAATGTTGTGGTCACGCAGTGACCTTCAAGCACAAACCCAAACATCCTTGCCACAAAAACTGGGCAATTCATTATTTATATTCTGTTAGCTCCCTGTTGGTTAACGCTCAGAATCTCTTCCACTCTTTTACATGATGCCAGGTTAACAGGTCTGATTTATCCAGTGATCTCATTTGCCTTTTGTAGAAATTCTGGAAAAACATTAGCATTTCTCTGATCTTCTTGCAAATAAGGATTAGTAGGGCAGGACATCTCTGCCAGCTCTCCAAGGAGCTTCTTCTGGGCTTGTGAGTTTACTCCTGTATGTGCTCTAATATCTCTAAGCCCTAAGATTTCAGTGGTCTATATGATATCTCTTCTGATACAAGTATATCCCCTCCTGGAATTACTTACTGAGCACATCAGCTTTTATATATCACTGTCAGTTTTACCATCTCCATGATGTTAGGTGGAGACTGTATCAATGCTGTTGCTTCTTTTCTTCTCCATCTACCTGCACTTCTCTTCTGTTGTCCTCACCCCAGCCCAGTATGGACTTTTTTGCTTGTTTTTTTTAGCATTTGTAATCAACATCTTGAATTTTCATTTTATTGACTGATTTTTAGTCAGTCCTCCTTCCCTTCCAGTTGTCATCTGTAGCTCTTTGGTTTCCAATTTGCCACTAAATCAGAATGGGCTTGTAGCCAGACCCATTTCCTCTCTGTTTGCACTGTACCACATATGAAACACTCTTTCTGAAGAGCTCACAACATTTTCTTACATTTTTTCTAAATTATTCCTCCCAGTCTGAATTCCTCTTCTACTTTCACCTTTGAAAAAATTAACCCTATGGAGCATCACAGTTAAATGAACCAGAACAGCTATTTTTTTGCCCAGAACAAGCAGAATCAGGTCAACCAATCAGGACAACCCCTGCCTTCCAGCCCAGCAATTAATTCATCTGTATCTGTCATAACGAGGTCCGAAGTCACGTTATTTTGTGTCCTGTGTGGTTCCTTTCATGTCAGATTATTACCTACAATTTCAGCCACCTTCATTCTTTGTTTTTTTAACTAGCGGATGTGCCAGACCTTCAGGATGGTCTTCACCCTGGTGTAATTCCTCTGAACAATCCAGCAGGTTGTTCACCATTCTGGCAGCGGTTAACATCGACAAAGACTTACCAGACAACTTCAAAATTCCACCTGGCCTCACAACTACATCCCTTCTTCCAGGAGAAACCACTGCATGTCCTATAGCTCCTGGGCTATTTAAGCATCTCTGTTTAGATTTTAGCTCTCAGCCACAGACTTTAATTCTCCTTCTATAAAGTATAATCTCTCTTCTCCAAGTGCCTGTGGCACCATTTGTCTGAGTGCCCAGAGGGTCTCAAATCCATGAGGTCCCCAGGGTGCCTCAGTGCTGGACAGGACGCCCCGGGCACCTTGTGGCACAGGGAGCAGGAAGTGTGGGTGGTGTTTCACACCCACCTGCCTGGACTGTGGGGCAAGGAGAGGGCCAGGAAAAAAGGTGTGATTTCCAGGAGAACTCACTCAGCTGGCAAAGGATGTGTGGGAGCCTCACAGCCCTGCAGCCAAGAGCCAAGGTGATGGGCTCTCACCTGGAGCTACAGGCAGCCAGCTGAGGGGATAAAGACTGGGGCGAGGAAAAGCCCAGAGCATCTCCTGGCAGCTCAGGGAGACCAGGGGAGCACAGAGAGGAGTGAAGCAGCATCCTCCACTCTTCCCTTGTGTGCAGGCTGTCAGGAAGCTGTCATGATTTAGATCCCAGCCTGGCTAGGCTCGGTGTGTCTTGGCTTGTCAGGAAAAGCTGGCAGCCCAGGGCTGAGGGTTGTCTTCTGCAAACAGACATGGCAGTTTGGGGCTTTAGAGTGCACAGGTGGACAAGTCTGCTTGTCCTTCTATGGGATCCTTCTGCTTTGGGGTCTAACAGCCCTTCCTACCCCCTCCAGTGTGTCCCCAAGGATTTTGCAAAGTTTCCTGTATGGAAAAATTTTCTGCCAGCAGTAGTGTAAGGAAAAACACAACAAATATTTTCTGTGTCCCAGTCCTGGGAGGGGGACAGGAGGACAAAGAAGATCACAGAGGTGAGAGGGCTCTTGTTTGGGGAGACACACAACCTGCCTTCGAGTGTGCCGCTCCCTCGCTGTGACACCAGTCCTTGTCATCCCAAGCGCTGCCTTCTGCAAAGTGGCTTTCCCCATGTCACTCCAGTGCTGTCCCCAGGAGACCTTTCTCATTCCTGAGCAGTGCTGGTAACTCCTGGCCTTCAGGCTGCCAGCCAAAGGCTTGCCACGCTGCCTGGGCACTCAAGTGAGGGTGGTTTAGCATGATGCTTTCTCTCTCCCTGCACTATGCACTTCATTGCTGGGGAAGGTGAGAAACACAATGCAGAGCCAGCAAAGCCGGGCTGGAAAGAGCTGCATCCGTAAAGGCTGGCAGGCAGGTGTACCAGCTCCCCCCAGGCAGCCCTGTTCGAGCACCAGGCTGTGGCATTAGAGGAGAGATCAGGCTGCTGGTAATCAGCTCAGGGCTCAGGCCCTGAATCAGGATCAGGACAGACTCTGAGGGCACGGTGCCAGCTCCTGATCCGCTTGTTTTGGTTCCTTCCCCAGGGACCGATGGCACCAGGAGCAGCTGGGAGGGACTGCCGGAGGTACCTGCAGGACACCGACCCATCTCACTACAACCTGCAGCTCATTCTTAACCTGGCCATGAGCTTCGGGGATTTCCCAGCGCTGACACACTCTACAATTGCAGGAGCATCTGAATTACAGCACAGATCATTCCTCTGCACCAGCACAGCCTCTGGCCCTGCAGCAGAAGGAGGTGGTTTATAGCCTAGATCCTGTGTCACCGGCCTCCCCTAAATCCACCTCCTTTGTGTATCCCAGCTTCCCAGAGAGGTTCAGCTGGAGGCAGTTATTTTTATGGTCTATTTCTTGGTCCTTTGCTCATGCAGTGAAAATGAGCAACTCAGAAGCCAGATGGGACAGGTATTCCTGGGTAGGAGCAACTGCGTTCTTTTAGGAACCAAAAACAAAACCAAAAACAAACCCCAAAAAGCCCCAAACCAGAAAATCATATTGGTTTTTAATTTTTCTTGCTCCAGACTGGGCAAGAAGGGAAGCAGGACAGGCCAGAGGTCTGTCTCCACCACTGCCCCACGGCTGCCAGCCTGGATGCCTCTCAGGTGTGCAGGCAGCAATGCAGGAGCAGGAACCACAGGATGGACCATGGTCCTCTCATCTCTGACCACTGTCAGCACAGGGATGTCTGAGCTTTTGTATCTAACAGACTTCCATGGGGTTTTCTCCCTGCTGTGGGGAGTCCTGCAGGGAGTCCTCGAGTGACCTACACCACCCATTTCGCTTCTCCACCTTCAGTCTTCATTTGCTGCCCCAATGGCATTTCTGTTGGAGGCAGCAGGAACTGTCACCCCTCCTCACCTTCTCCCTGACACTTGGGGTGGCAGTTTAACTCTCATCTCCCCTTGGTGTCTCCTCATCCACGTGGACATCACAGCTGTTCCCTCCACAGAACATCCTTGAAGTGCCGCTCTGAGCCTGATCCAGCTCTGGAGGATCCTTAGGAAATACAAAAGCTGGAGTGGCAGGGGCAGCACCTGCCAAGGGCAGGGATGCAAGCTGCAAACTGCCTTGCCCTTCGTGGGGCAGGGATGCAAGGAAGCAGGGATGCAAGGAAGCAGGGATGCAAGGATGCACACCACCTCACCCTCGGCAGGGCAGGGCTCCTGTTTAGGGAGGCAGTGGGGTTTGCTGTGGGCTTTGGGAACCGGCCCCCCTGTCCCTGTCCCTGTCCCCATCCCCTGTCCCTCTCCCTGTCCCTGTCTCTGTCCCTGTCCCTGTCTCTGTCCCCTGAGGAGTTGGTGCTCANCCTGTCCCCTGTCCCCTGTCCCCATCCCTGTCCCTGTCCCCTGTCCCTGTCCCCTGTCCCCATCCCTGTCCCCCCCGCCGCTCACAAGCGTGGAGCAGGGCGCCCTCTGCCGCGAGAGAGCGGCACTGCCGGGAGCGGGCGGCGGGGAGGGGGCGCGGCGGCCGCCCCCGATCCTCTCGCCCCATCCCGGCTAGGACAGCAGGGTAGGCGGCGAGGCAGAATCCGCCCTTCCCTCCACTTGGAAAGTCAGGATCCCACTTCTCATGCTCACCCCCAGCCCCCCATTCCCTGTGACAAACCCCCCAGCTGGTGTCCTCCTCCATGTAGGTGCAGCACCCGGCTGTGGAGCGGGAGCTTTCCCTCCAGGGGAAGGAGGAGAAACGTGTTTGTGCTCCCCAGCTTTTCCTCAAAGGCTCTTTTCAAGCAGCGGCTCCCAAGTGAGAGGTGCTTTGCGGCGTGTCTGGGCTCGTGGGTTTGGCTGCCGGGGACTTTTCCAAGTGCTTTTTGTCTTTGTGGCTCCTTCCCCAGCACCCCGCTGCCTCCCGACTCTCCTGCAGTCCCTGTCTCTTTCTGGTCCTTTTTCAGAGGCAGTCCTGCCTCCTTCCAAGCATTCCCAAGCTGCTTTATGCACCCCGTTTTGGCAAACTGGCTCCAGCAAAGCTGGCAGCGGTGAGCTGAAACATCACAGCATCCAGCTGGCTGTTCTCCTCTGCTGCCGGAGGGTCCTGCATGTCCCTTGTGTGTCCCTGCTCCCTTTTTTGAACCTGAACGTGGCCGTGGATTTGTACTCAGGCCCCAAGCTCCAAACCCGGGCTTGAAGAAACATCCCCTGCGGCTGCCTCCGCTGCCCCAGGGGAACGTCTGGCAGAGCCCGACACCAGCCAAGGGCTGATCTCTGCCGCCGCCTGAAATAAAGCGTTGCCCGTCCTGCTCTTCACGCTGGGTGAGCCGAGCCCGTTCAAAAACCAGTTTCAGGATGAAACGTCTGTGATCCCTTGGTGTGAACCAGGCCTAGGCAGACAGGCAGACAGATACGGGGGAACGCTGCACCCCTGGGCAGGGCATGGGAGAGGTGCTCACAGCGCGGGCACAACAGGGATGGGGCAGCTGCGGGGACAGATGCCCTGATGCTGCAAGGGACCGTGGCCAGGGGCTCCCTGTGGCTGGCTTAGAGGAACGGGAGCAAAGGGGTTTTTAGGGACAGCTCTGGGGTCACCACTCCAGGGTGCAGCACCCCATGGCACCCGGTGGGAAGTGGCACAGGGCAGCAACTCCCCTGTTCGTGGCACACACTGGGTGCTTGGAGCAGGAACCCATCTGCTCCAAATCACAGCCAGGACGTACGTGTCTGTCCCCTTTGTGCTCACAGCCCCAGAGTGATGTCCACTGCCCCCGCAGCAATCTCCTGGCCTTTCCCCCAGCCCCCAGCCCAGCTCCAAAATGCCCTTTGGGGAAGGAGGCGGTGGTCTTTGTGTCCCTTTAAGACGCGGCGATGCTTTGCCAACGCCAGCTGCTCCCCAGCCACACACGCTCCCCTACAATGCCCTTTTCATGCGCAGCGGCCGTCTGAGCAGTGAAATGCCCCTTCAGAGCCGCGCCGTGCCCGTGCCAGCTGTGACTCTCGCAATGCGGGTGCTCTCTCAGCATGGCACAGCGTCCTTGCCAGCTCCGGCGAGAGCGATGCCAGCGAATGCCCCCGGACCGCGGCTGCTCTCCCTCGGAGCAAACACGGCATCGGCAAAAGTCGCTGGGCAGCGCAGCTGTCCCGCTGCTCCCGGCATCCCCAGGGATGCGGGCGCTGGTCTCTCTTCCCCGGCACTGAATGCCCGTTTCTACTCCAGGTCACCCGGCAGCGCTGCAGTCATAAATCCTGGCCACCTGCCCTCAAGGGCCAGCACAAATGCTGCCTCGTTAGGTTTACCTAATAAAGCAATAACAACAAGAGAAAAAAAGCGAGCTAATCCCTGAGTGCTGGCGCTGGGCTTTGAGGTGCCATATTGCACCAGGGAGGAGCAGCCGGGCTGGGCAGGCTGCGAGCCGGGCAGCGGGGAGCCCACACCATATGGAACCGACCTCGGATCCGCTGGGAATTACAGCAGTGATATTTCCAGGGAGAAAGCCGGTGTCCCAGGCCTGGCTGGTTTATCTGCAGCCTCCAGAAAGGCATGGCAGCACATCCCCGAGTGCAGGGAAGGGGAAGAAATGGGTTCAGGAAGAGGAGCAGCATCACAGAGGATGCTCGAGGGGTTGGAGGGGTGGGTGTGAGCCCCCCTGCCTCACGGGCCTGCTGCTGTGGGCAGGAGGGTGTAAAACCCAGAGCCAGGCATCTCTAAGGGCACCTCTCAAAACATAGAGTCTGCCTGTCCTTAATGCCTCACGACACAATTTTTCCCCATTAGAACCCCTCCCTAGCCCAAATGCCAGAGCACTTCCAGCCTGACACACCCCACCCCAGCTCTCTTCCCAGCCACAGTTCCTCTGCAGTGTGGTGGCATCATGCCAAGTGCCACAGCGAGTGGATTGTCCAATGGAACACGCCAACTGCCTTGCTTCCCAAGGGATTCCTGCAGTGCTGGGGAGCAGGTCCCACGGGTGATCCTGCTGTCACACCACTGTGCCTTGCTGCCCTGACCACGGCTCCTCAGACAGCTGGGCTGAAGTCCATGTGAATGTTGCACCCCACTGGAACAGGACCAGGGTCGGGTTCTCCAAGTGCTGTAGTTGCTTGGACATTTTGGGAGGAAGGTCCCTTCCTTAGTATCCTCTCCAAAGTCTCCCAGATGTGATCAGCCCTGGGACTGCACCCATCCAGGCTGGGACTTCTACAGGGAATGACACCCAGCGTGAAGCCACGTCCTCATCGTATGCCCCTGCCTTCCTCTCTGTCACCATTATGTCACCCTGGGGAACCGTGATGGGGCCCACACCCCTCGCTGCCAAGTGCTGTGCTCATGTCCAGGCTAGGAAGCAGAACATCCTTAACTTGCTGGTCAAGGTGGAGTCACATATGTTTGTGACAATGACTGGGCTGTCCCAGCAAAGAAAAGCTGCTCTGCCCTTAGAGAGACCAGTCCTGGACAGAAACACTCCCTGGTACACTGTGACAGTGGGTGCTGGGACTCACTGGCCAGTCTTTGGTGCCACGAGCACCAGTGGATGTGGGCACAAAGAGCCAAGTGAGGCTGGTGTGTCTGACTGCCTAGCAGGGTGTTTGATGGGCTGGAGCCCAGGGCTCTCCATCTCCCACGGGCACATTTCCCAAGGAGAAGTGCATGCTCACCACTTTCTCCTGAGCTGCAGCCAGGTTGGTTATGAATAATGGATCAGATGACAGGCGATCGATGTGTCTCACCCGGACAGACTCCTCTCCTCCAGCCTTCCCCCAGCGCCTCTCTCATTCTGCATGGCTGGACCTGTGCCCCTTGTCACTCATCTGCTGGTGGCATCATGCACGGGCAGTTGGGACCCAGCCCGGCAGATGAGTGGAGCCAGAGGCGCCAGCAGTGATAGCCAGGCACGGGACCAGTTCCGTGGATCATTTCATATTGCATTTCCAGGGAAGAATTTGCCAGGTACAGGATCTTCCATCCCACCAGGGGTTTCTCTGCAAGGCAGAGCTCAACAGCAGCAATCGGTGACTCTCCCCTCCACAGCAGCAGGGATGGGAGTCTCATATCCAGTGACCTCAGCTGGAGGGAATATGGACCTGGGGATGCATGACCAGTTCAGGAGAAAGAGAAGGTAGAGCCAGCCCATGAGGAGCTGCATGTGATTTTTGGATGGGAGAGCAGTTTCTTGCCACTTGCCAGGCCATTTGCTAGGGGACAAATGAGTGATTTTTATGGCATGCACTCCTTGAATGCTGTGTTGCTTGCCAGAGCTCCCCAGTTGAGTGGAAATGGGGCACAACCCTTCTCAAAAGCCTCCTGAGAGGATCCTGCTGAAGCCTAATGAAATTTGAATTTAAGGGAGCTGAGCCAGGAGCAGGAGTAAGGGCTGAGACAACCTTGAGCAAAGGGGGATTGGCAGAGGTGGATGCAGATAAGGAATGGCTGCTCTTGGTGGGGTGTGTCCGAGCACACATGCCTGGTATTTGCAAATCCAGACTGATTTATCCTGCCTCCAGGACTTTGGCCAAATAACATCTTGGCAGGAGTTTCTTGGTATGATGTAGAGACAGCTCTGGCCTTGGCAAGGCCAACATTGAACCTTTCAGAGAGACCAGGACCAAGAAAGTCTCTGATCACTCAGATTTCCAGTAGGGCAGGCAACAGGGCTCCAAGCATCCTCCTCCTCTCCTGCAGCAGCTCATTCGTGGGGCTCCTGCAGGACCTCTCAGGTAGCTCCCAGCCAGTGAGGAGGGCCGCTGGATGCTCCCAAGCTTTAGACTGCTGCACTTCAGCTGGTTCCCATTGCATTTCCAGGTCACTTTGGGACAGTGTCACCTCTGTCTATCACCCACACAGCCTTCGCTGGATCACAGATTCACCTGGATGCAGTCAGATCCCCCATCCCCTTTTGTCTTCTCCAGGAGCTCAGCATCTGGCTCAGCATCTCAAGTTCTCTGTTCCTGAAATGTTTTGGGATCACACCATTACCAGCAGGGCCAAGACCTGATCTCTTGGCGGCACTGGAGATTAGCTCCAAGGCCTTGAATTGGCAACGGAAAGAGAGGCAGAGGCTGCTCGGAACTGTTTCCAACTGGGCCAGGCACAGAGTCGGCAGAGGATGTAATCCCTCCCCAGGGATGCCACTGTGATCACAGAACAATTATGAATAGACAAACCTCACAAGCTCCAAGGGTGAGAGCCAGTTCTCAGGACATCACAGCCACATAAGCTGACCATGCCAGTGACAAGGGACCACAGAGCCAAGTTTGGGCAGCCACACTGACCTGTCACTCCTGAGCACTTCCTGTTGTTGCACGAGGACATTCCTCCATCCAGGTGCGCAATGACAATCCCATAACCCCACTGATTCAGAGCCAGGACCAAAACCCATTGCCTCACTCCTTCCCAGGGACTCTTCTGCCTCATCCCATTATGCCTGCACAATTTAACCCACTGCCTGCTCTCCCCAGCTGATGCTGCTTTGCTCCATGTTTCTGAGAGCCTTGGCTCCCTCCCTCTCCTCCTGTCTTGGGGGAAAGTAGTTCCCAAGGTGCTCAGAGCAGCGAGGCCAGAAAACCAGGGCACTTCTCCAGCTCACCTAATTGTTGGTTACTGTCCCTCTCCCTTGGTGCCTAATTAAGTGGAGCAGGAGGAAAGCCCAGGAGAAGCTGCTGAAGGCACAGGAACACGTGTGCACATTACAGAGAGGCTGGTGAGTGTCCTCATCCACACTGCTTCAAAAACAACAGGAGGAGAGTGATGCCAGGGAGCAAGCAGGAGCAGTGACTGGACATGGTGTCTAGACCTGGGTGCACACCTGTGATGTGACAAATGCTTCACACATGCTTGTTGCTAAGTGATCTGCAAGACAGCTGTCAGGTTTAGAGCAGAGAGCTCATCCCAGAGGGGCTGCACCAGGGATGAGCAGGACCAGGGCTGGTGGCCAGGCTCCCTCCTGGGCTCCAGCTCTTGCTTATCTCCCACCCCAAACTTCAAACCACCCCCTTTCTATTAAATTTTTGTTCTGGATTCTTGAACCCAGTCCCGGGAGTGCATGGGACATGAAAGACCATCTTGAAACTGATTTCCTGGCTGCCTCAGCCTTGTAATCCCTCAGAACAGTGGGTGGAGTAGGATGCTGGCTGAAAATCCTTGAGCAGACCTGACTCTTTCTGACTGAAAATCCTTGAGCAGACCTGACTCTTTCTCCCATGGTTTAGGGAGGATTTCAGAAGAGCTATTTCAGCTTTGAATCCTTGCTTCAAATTTATTGCAGGCCAGGGCTGCCTGAACAAGCACCTGGCTGCAGTGTGTTGAAGGGGAGGAATCCCACTCCATCAGTGCAACATCTGCCAAGCTGCAGTCCCTGGGAAGACATCACTGCAGGCAGAGGAAGAGCTGAGCTGGTACTATAGAGCAGCCTGTCCCACACATGATGCCAGCCCAGCTCCTCGCTGCATCACCGCATTCCCATGGTCCAACAGCTCTGCTTCAACTCCTGCTCTCAGCTGAGGACACGCTGCCAGACTGCTGGACTCACTGATGGTGTCCTGATGGAAGCAGGGCACGTGTGTGTGAGCAGCACTGTGTGCAGGCAGAGCCTTGCCCGACACCTGCCCAAGCCCACGAGGGCGGTGAAGGCAGGATCCGAGCACAGGCAGCGCGTGGCGCTGGGACGCTGGAGCCATGCCCGCCTCAGGCTTTGCTGTAGCCTTTGGCTCTCCTGCTGCTGCCTGCCAGTGCATTTCTCCTGATGACAAATAGCCGTCCCTCGATGTCACCAAGGATCATGATGCTGTCACACTTCTTGCTGAAGAAGCAGCAAGGGCTGGGGTGGGGTCGGGCCTTTCTGGCTCCACGTCTCCCTCCCGCAGCCAGCCTGGCCCCGCGGGGCTGCTCCGACGGGCGGCGAAGCAAACTCAGCAGGACCCTGATTAATGAAATTGGGGGCTACGCAGGAAAACTGGAACAAACACTAGTGGGAGCATTTGCTTTGCCAGGATGCTCCAGCCAGCTCCAGGCAAAAAGTTGGAGCAGCCAAACCTTCCCTGCTCAATATTTGTGTTTGTTTTATCCCCGTTGCCTGGGCCGTAGCGAGAGATCTATCTCCAAGAGAGAAAAGGCAGCTGGATTTGGTGGCATATGTCTCCTTTGGGATCCAGCCCATTTTGGGCCATGCGTGGCTAAGGGTGAACTTAATGTGCATGGCCTGAACTGAGCAGCCACTTCCAACAGCCTTGGGAAGGTTTAAGCAGCAAGGTGAGCCCTGGGGATGGACAGGGCATCCCAAAGCAAGGTGCCATCCTTCCCTGCCTGCATCCCTTCCCAAGCAGAGCTCAGGACCCTTCAAACACCCAGTACCCACCATGCCTGATCCCACTTGTGCCAGTGCTGGCAGCCTGGAGACCTGTGTAGCCACGATGAGTTCTCAGATGCACTTCTGAGCAGCTCTGGTTCCACACATGGGCACTGTGATAGGGCTGTGTGGGTTTAAACACGCAGCAATCTTGTTAAAGTCTGGGTTTTAACAGGTTGTGAGCACAATGCTGTGTCATCATTAGCACTGTCTGTCGAGGAGCCCTGAGCACTGCTAACCCAGACTGTTCAGCTCTGGGGTTAATTCCACAGCCAGCCAGCCACAGACCCTCTATGGTTTTACCTACCTGCAAAGGAACAGCAGAAATCCAGGCTCAGGTCAGGTTCCATATAAGAAAAGAAAAGAGAAATCAAAGAAACTGAGCCTGGATGCAGCCTGTGTATGATGTAGCCTTATTTTTTTTCTATATACCCACTGATCTTCCAAGATGGACTTGCCACAGCTGGGTCTGCCCCGCTATGAACAGCCTCAGGAGCCAGCTTGCCCTCCATGTGAGTCCCTCACGGTGTGTGGATGAGCCCTTTGGAAACCAGCACAGGGGTTGGAGGGCAAGAGCAGTGCTCAGGCCTCCTGGATCCTGGCTTTGAATTGGAATTTTTTTTTTTTTTTTTGGTAGGTGAGCAGTCTTGACATAGGTGCCAGCCTGACTTCTGTGCCTCAGTTTCCCCCTCCCGCCCTGCCAGATGATACCAGCTGCCCAGGCAGAGTCAGACAATTCCAACAGAAGATGTGTGGAGAGGGGAAGAGGCCACAGCATCCAACTCCATTGGATGGATCCAATCCATCCATCCCTGTTTGCACTGCCACGGGAAATTATTCCTGAGGCCATGAGACGGCAGCCACACAGCATGGTATTGAGGGTGGAGTCACCGAGTTCATTTGGCTTTCCAATTAACAACAAGGGAGTCATTACTGAACTGCTCATGGCTCTGTCCTGACACATTGCTGCCCAGGGCCTGGAGCTTGGCAGTGGAGCAAAGAGGATGGGCTGGGGGCTGGGGTGAGGCATTCGCCCCCTGCCCTGTAACAAAGCTTAGTGCAAGCAGAAATTCACAGCAAACGAGGGGACCGGGATTGGATTCCCAGAGGCACGTGCCCTCCTGCCTGTGCCAGGACCCTTCACTTCCCCTCTGAGTCCTCCCCTTCCTACAGCCATCCCCAGAGCATCCGTGCTGCAAGGGCGGGGGCTTGGAGCTGCCCTGCCCTGCATGCTCCTGCACAATTCCCAGCTGCACATGGACACTGCTTGCTGCCCTGCCCCTGTAGCTTTGCCCCTGACAGAAGGTGTACCCAGCCCCAAGGGGTGATGCTTCACAATCAAACCCCAAAATTTATGACAAGAAAACTGGTCAGGAACACTTTGGACTCAAGAGTAGGACAACGACATGTCAAGGCTGAAGGATGATGAGGCTGGAGATTTTTCCCATCAGGGTGCTTTTCTCTCTGTAGCTGGGTCAATCACATGCCCAGAGCCTGTGAAGGCATGATAACCCTGGGCCAAGCATGCAGCTGCTGGAAAGGTGTGACACACCACTGTGAGCATCCCTGGCCATACCAGGGCTGTCCTGACAGCCTAAACACTAAATGTGCTCCATCAGAGCCACTGAGTCCCAGAATATCCCTCCTTCTGCCAGTGCCCTTTGTAGCAGCTTTAGTGGGGCTGGAAACACCTTCCAGCGGGTGGGACAGGATGGAGAGAGTTGTTCTCCCACCCATCACCCTGTGGGGTGCAGCCAGCAGCAGCTCCCTGCGCCGTGCCAGTGCTGCTGTCACCAAAGGCAGGATCTCCGCCGGCCTCGGGGTCTGGCAGCTTGCGGGGGCCCTGCCTGTCTGCAGCCCTGAACAGGACTGGGATGGGATGGGATGGGATGGGA
>WEZZ01029150.1:42238-53742 GCA_013400585.1 Chloropsis cyanopogon | reverse complement strand
CCTTGTTTACCCTCCTCCTCCATTCAAAACTAATGGTTTTGCCTCTCCTCTCTTTTTAAAATACTAAAGCAAAACCAAAATCCAATATAAATACAGAGATTGTTATGCTAAAAAACAGTTCAAATTATTCAACATAAAGTCTCTGAAGAGGATCATTTGCACTGAATTACTTTTACCCTAGTTTAGATTTAAAGGAGGTATTTGAACAGAAAAGGCTGTCACAAATCCCTTTGAAGTATTGGCATTTTTTCCAAAATACTCCATGTCTCATATGAAAGGAAGCTGAAATACCACGAAACATTTAGTTTATGCATTTATTTATGACAGGAAATGCATTCTTCCTTAGGGAACTAAACTATTCTGAAACTGTTGAACAATGTTGCTGAACTTGTCAGCTTCAAACAGAAGGCCAAATATAATCCTCCAGCATCCACCCCTCATCTGAACTGCTCACTCAAATATAGCACAGTGCAATGACTCACTGTTTAGCTCAGAATAATGACAACAGTTATGCCATAGGGCTTTTTAACTGGTGCTTAAAACTGCAGACTTTGACTTTTCCTCTCTGAACTGTGCATGTTGGAGAATGGGGGAAGCCAAGCAGCAAACTGCCATTAACAAATGGACTTTCTCCTTCTTAAACTTGCAGAGCAGATGCTGGCAGCTGCTCCTAAAAATGCTGTAACTGTGGATGCCAGAGTATCGAGCCAGGTCTGCATAAAGGTTAACATTTCTACAGGATTATCCAGTGGGCTGAGAAAGATGCTGATCTCCATGAGACAACCCACAGACAGCTCCCCTGGGACTCAGTGCAAGGCTCTGCTTGTAATCCAGGGTCAGGAAAGAGAACTGAGGTGCTCCTCCTTGCAATGTGAAAAAGCTTTGCCTCTTTCTAACAGTGAGATAATCCTCCCAGAAAAATTGCATTAAAAGTTCAAGAGAACTAATAGGTCGTGGAGAGGAGAACAACGCCCATCAAATGTGTAACAGAAGTCATACAGTACAAAATACTGCAGGCAGCTCAGCTCTAATTTTTTGCTTTTTGTATTTCCAGCTGCACCTTATCCAAAACTACTCATGCAGTAGCAGACAAGGGAGGGGGGAGAAGAAGTAGATGGGACAAGGCTCTTTCTTGAATCTTTTTCTCCAGGCTGCATCTGGATGAAAGAAGGAGCTATGTTAGGACAGCCATCTAGCCCACAGATGCCCAAGCTGCAGTATCCAGGAGGATGTGTTACTTTTGCACACTGTAAGGCTGCTGCAGGTATAATACCATCTCTTTCTTCTAGGGGAGGATCAGACCAAAGGATGAAGTAGATTTGCCCTGTTCACTGCCAAAATACACAATTTATGGTACACTGTGACTCCAGATGAAGAAAACCATTTGGATTAGCTGACTAAACTGTTGGGATCCTTGGAAGAGACAGAAACTGGGTATCAGTGATTTAATGGTAGTTCCAAAGCAACATATTGTCCAGTTTAGAAAAGAGAATGTACATAACTGAGATTACAACAGTAAATAAATATCACCATCCCTGTTCAGAATAGGCTTCCTTATTTTCAAGCAGCCAGAACACAAAGCAGGTGCTGACAGCTCAGTCACTGAAGGGAGAGGCAGATGCTGTAGCAATGCAGCACAGGGCAGCAGCTGTCTGACAGCATCTCAGCAGCTGGAAACAGACACTGAGGTAGCAACCACCTCTGCAGCTTTAAGGGCATGGCATTTTCATCTCTGAGGCCTCTGGGATCACCTTTGCCTATTAACCCAGTGAGGTAGCAATTCAAGGCTAGCATTTTCGGGTCATGCTTACTGCATAAAAGCACTATTTTTAAGCACAGTCTGTGCTGTTACTCAGTGTATTACTGCTTATTTTCTGAGAGTCCTTGCAGGTTTGTGTATTCTCATATCACTACTTTTTTCAATTTTTGTGTAAAGTTTTTCATCTCCATCTCGGGATATAAGAAAAAATACTCTTGTAGTATAGTGGAAACCTGACTTTTTAATTTTTATATGACAGGAAACATACCAATGGAGGAAGAGAATATACATTTAGGACTTAGGAGAAATAAAATTTCAGCAGTCCGGTACCCTGAATTCCCTAGCCCAATTCTTTAAATATTCATGGATTATTTCAAATTTTATATCTCTATTATATATAAACATACAACATCATTGTACATGCAATTCTAACTTTAGATTTTTGTATATTCTTCTCTTCATAAAGATGCAACAATATCAACCTTTTTAAATGCTGTACACACCACAGATTTAATTATTTATTCGCTGGATGGTTGCGTTTATATTGTTATTATTGCTTATTTTTGTCTGAATAAAGAGTCAATGTACAATAATACCAACAGAAAATTTCAGCTTCAGCATGGGAGTCCTCCACTGACTGCAACAGTCAAAGCCAGAATGTGAAGTTCTGGCAGCTGCAAAAAAATGCCCCAACCCAAGTCCAGAGGCAAAACTGTATCATAGGATATCTTCTATCCCAGATAAATGATGGAAGAGGCAGAGGTCTTTTTCCTCGTAAATGGGAATGCTTTACTCTCTTTAAATACTTTATTCTCTTTAAAGTTCTAGGTTTTTCCCCCCAGGTCATTGTCTCAGTAACTATTGGTATTTAGTACTCTGAAGTGAGTTTTGATCAGTGATTTAAGAAAATCTGGTAGATGTGCCCGAAAATTTGGTTTTTATCATGAAGTGTTCTCAGCCAAAAAGTGTTTCCTATGGAAAATTCCCAACCAGTTCTACTACTAGCCAGACATCTGGAGTATTAGTTGGAGGCGTTTGTGTCTGGAATGACTGCTGAACCGTGAGAGATGTCACACCGTGACCTTAAAGCTAACCCCACAGCCCAGCTGCATATCCTGTGGCCCCTGCAGGGATCTAAACCTTGAAATCCTTGCTGGTTTTCCCTGTGAATGCAGCTACAGCACCTAGAGAAGGAAATGAAAGTATCTGCTCACGGTGAGGCACCAGGACAAAGTTACAAGCTAGGTGCAGCCATCACAGCAAGGTTTAGTCTCCCTTAAGGAACAGGAAGCATGACTGAATTACAGAGGTGTTTCCATACACAGCTAGATCTACATACTGTGAGACAAAGAGCTGTGAACGTGTAGGAATCACTGTGAACCAATAAACAGTGGGAAAGTTCACAAGGTGCCCTGGGTAACTACCCCGGTTTCCACAAGTATGTTTTATCTCTGCCACAGGGTCAAGTATAGAGGGAATGGCACTTCTGCTTCCTACTTGCCAGAGACCAAAATGTCAGAGAACACATGGCATGAGGGCAGAATAGCTAGGTCTAATGAAAAAAAACCTCTTCTCAGCTGATCCCCATGTTATTAATTAGCTCCTTGCTTGTCTTTCAGGTCTCTCTCTCCCAGCAGTCATTAAAAAAATAAAATAATCTTCACAGCTTTCTAGTTTACTCAAATTTGGCTTACACTGGGTTGCCAATCCCAATATCATGCCCCTGCCTGGGCAGGCAGGTCCTTATGTTGTGCAGAATCAAGTCCTCATAGCTTTGAAAATCTACCTTCAGCATCTACTGCAGACTTCACCTAAGAACTGAAATGTGTACCATCTGAAAGAATGAACAACCCTTTGGGAACCTTCCCTCTTCAGCAGACTAAGTGCCAGTCTAATTTTTCAGACCGGATTCTTACACAAAATGGGTGTGTACACCCATTACACAAAGTGGGTGCTGTGCACCCACTAGTCATATAAACCCCACTTTGCCTTGTTACTGCAACACAGGCAGTAACACTGTCCTACAGCGGGTATAACATACAACTGTATTTGACAAAGTCCCTTCAAAAGAAAAGAACTTGCAAATAATGGGTGGGGTTTGGGATTTTTAAAGATCATTATTAAAACCACACTAAAGGAAGCAGTTGAGTGAAAATGACTGGAGGGCTGAGGAAAGTAAATTTTCCCTTAGAGTAATCTAACAAAACTTGCAATTTCCCACATTCCTGGGGAAATGTGCTTCAATCAGCTCCTCTCATTTTACATTTCCAAAGGCACTGGGCCAAACTGAGGAAGTGCAATCATGAACTATCCCACGTCCAGGGAATCATCACCAGGGCTGACTTTGTCTCACCATCCCCCAAGCATGGTGTCAAGAAAAAGTACCAAGCTTCCCTGACATGCAGCTCTGAATGCTCCCCAAAACTGTCATGATGCTCCAATGCCGGTAAACCTGTGCAACTACAAGCTCTTGAAAGTCTCTTAATGCAAAGGTTTCTTTTGTGGAACTGTGTCTGATTCTTTCTTTCAACGCAAGGATATTTCTAATTTCAAGTTCTGCAGGCTGAAGTAGGATATTATATACCTTCTAGAGTCTGATGTAGACATTAGGTAGAAGATGAAGTTGCTAGGAGACCACAGATGGAGCAAGGAGCATTGCAGTAATGCAGCAGCTTTTCACACAGGGCTGAGAGAATGCCTGCATCAGCAGTCAGCCCTTCCCAAGTCAAAACAAACCAGACAACCTTTCGCTGCTTACGTAAAGATGTACATTTGGATAGAACCAATAAATTGTTATAAAACCAGCACACCCCAACCTGAATAATAAGCAAGGCAAGAAACACTGAAAAAGATTACACAGACAACACTTGCTGCTCTCTCTCATTGTTTTTGGGAATGGCCCCTTCACTTAGAAAATAAAAATCCCATTTATACAAACAAATGTTGGCACTTCGTACTTGGGTCCTGGACCCAAGTGGCAAATCACTGAAATACAAAGGGGAATACTTAATGAACCAGCAGAAGATGCAATGCACTCTAAAATTCATTGCCTATTTCCATGTTATTTAGAAAAGTGTGTCACTCACTGTGGCAATAAGCCATTACAATCTGCAGAGCCCTTTTGACTCTTCTGTGCCCTTACTCACCAGTCAGAGTTCATGCTAGTTAAAATTTACCACTTGGAAAGCAGAGATTGGAGGTTTATCAAACTCAGGCTTTCATTGTTTCAGTCATCATGATCACAGGTATTTAAATAGACAACATAAACCAAAACCAATGCAGCTGCATGGCTGTAAGGTCATACATCTTAGACATGCTAAACTAATGGTTCTACTCATAAAGATTTATTTGTCACCTATGTATGGAAAGTTGAAGTATAGAAAGCCTGGATCACATCTAAAATTCAAATGGAAAAGCTGTGACTGACCAAAGTTGTGGACCTCTGTTTCAGTTCAGCTCCTCCCAGTGGGATCATCCCTCCTGACAGGTCATTAACCCGTTGGCTGTTGAAGTAGGACTTATCTGACAAATACCAATTCATATATTTCATTATAAAGTAGACACTGCAAGCATGCCAGATGAATACAGACTAAATTTACTCTCTTCATTTAAGAGGGAGCTACAGTAACAAGTTTAGCCATACCTGTTCACACTGTCAGTGTTTGAAATTAGATGATGTTAATGCCTACACTGTTTGCGTGCAGCCTACAAATCCAATAATAAAATAGCTTTGGCAATGCACATCCGAAGGTTAGAAGCTTCAAGTGTGTCAAGTACTCTGTCTTGATAATAAAGTAACAACTGAGCTGAGTACCAGATCATGTGCTGTGCAAATGCAAGGTCCCATCTACCTCACCTGAGAATAAATTAATCAAATTGAAGCTAGTATCAGCTAGAAATTTTCTGCACCAGTCTGTTTAGAGTATTTCACAAACCAGTCATTAGAAAATGAGCAAAATGAAAGGTAAGGGCATGTATTTGCTTCAGCTTGGGATTAGAGTATTTACAGGTGTAATTCTCATGTTATGGTAACACAAATAATTTCAAATATACATAAAATTTTTCTGCTGTAGCAAAACATTTTGCAACGTGTTTTGAATTGCTGTGCTAGGGCTCAACCTTTATGTTTTGGACAAGAACACCTGCACACAATTAATCTAAATAATTGTAGTTAATTTCAGCAGCTTCATGCAAATGATTTACTTTTCCTGTGTGAGTTCCCAGTTCTTATCTCTTCATGACCCTATTACATAAACCTTCATACACCACAAAAATAAGCAGATAATTTTCTCTCAGGAAATCTCATTAGTGGGAACTAGGTATGTTTTGTCACACCAGCCCTTTTGAAAAAAAAAACTAAAAAGGAGGGCTTTCTCTTTCTTTGGGATATACACCACACGTTGATTAATTAGGTAAGATTTGAAGCATGATAAAAAGTTATCCAAGTAATAATGTTCTCCAGGAATTCCATATCTGCACTGCAACCTAAAGGTCAATGCTCTGGAGAATTCTTCAGTATTATCTCTAGCTATTAAAATTAATGTAGTTCTACTTAATCTAAAAAAAGGGTAGCAACGTATGAAGCACATCCTAAACGCAAGTAACGCTCACTTAAATGTAGGAGGCAATTTTAAATCAATATTTTCAGACTAAAGTCATAAAGCACTCCATATAAATAGTTGTACAGAATATAAATCAAAAGAGTGCTTCCAAAGTAAAATTTTATGCTGAAAGGATAAAAATGTGTATCAAATTCTACATGCAGTGTCTGCAGCAAAAGTCCCTCTTTTGTACTAAGGCCTTAGCTCATTCTAAAGTAACAGGATTTTGCCTCTAGTAGAACTGAGTTTAAAAACATCACACGGGGACCTGAAGCCTCCTCCATCACTCACAGGGGAAGGATCAGCCCATTTTCTGTTACAAATATTTCTTTCTAAGAGGGCAGGCTGTGTTACAACACCTATAATAGTTCTGCTATAATACAGCCCGCTCTCTCTTCCTGCAAAGTAACAGTTTCTCATTACCCTTCAAGTCACAGGCTGCTCACACAGGTATGAAGAGTGCTGGCACAGAGTCCCCATCCTGCTCATGCATTTGTGCTGCCTCTGGCTCTGCTGGAAGTGCCAAATGCCTGAGCAGGTGCCAGCTGCACACCACGGTGCTCTGTCTCCTCAGCGTGCTCTGAGCTCTGTCTCAGAGCAGGGAGCATCATCTGGACACAAACCAGACCTGCATCATACACCTGACCACCATCATGAGGTCCATCCCTGCTCACTGCCCACACTAGCATTGCTCTAAGGGGCAGATCTTCCATAAACTCCACATGGTTGTACAAACAAGTTATTTTTGTGATCACTACAATGAATACCTTCATATGTTAACTGTGTACCCAGACAACAAGCCTCATTTCATCATCTGCTAATGCACTTACTAGGTGAAAATCTCATCCTAAATTCCTGTTTATGTGATATGGTATTTTTTAAATTTATTCATTTACTTTTTCATCCTAACTTTTTGAGACTTTAAGTGTCACTTAATAAGATATCCACTGCTATCACAGGGATGAACATTTCAAGAGCCACAAGAAGTAAATCCTTGTATTCTGGTGAATTTAGCCTTGAGATGACAACAAAATATATCCATCAAAGTAATTTAGAAATTTTTTGGTTTTGGGAATGGCCCCTTCACTTAGAAAATAAAAATCCCATTTATACAAACAAATGTTGGCACTTCGTACTTGGGTCCTGGACCCAAGTGGCAAATCACTGAAATACAAAGGGGAATACTTAATGAACCAGCAGAAGATGCAATGCACATGGCAATGTGCATATTCCATAAACCTTCACACAGGGCAACCTGAAAGTTAAGTCATATATTTAAGAGCACTGTCCAAGCACTTAAACACGTACAGGCTTGGGGCTGTGACCACTTTCCTGAGAACCTCATTCGAGTGCTTGTCCACATCTTCCTCATATCCAATCTGAACTTCCCCTGATGCTGCTTTAAGACATTTTTATGCACATGGGACATTTGCTAATCAGAATCTGTGGCACAGTGGCCCCTTCACCTTTTTTTTAAGTGAAAAACTGCCAACTAACAAAAATAGGGATTACTCTAGCCAATTTAACATTGTCTGTAAGGCAAAAGTCATGCCAACAGAATTTAGAAATGATGAGTATGGTTTCAACTGTGATGATCATTGACATAGCCCCTAGGAAAAACTATTAATTCCTTGCCATTTGTAGGAGGACTCATGTGACAGAGTGTAGAAGCTCATAGCATAGACATCCACGTTTAGGTTAAGTACACAGATTTCGTTACAGACAACTGAAAAAGCACACATTTTTAGGGAGTGATTCAGCTCATCCTAGAGTAGACATCTAAACTAGACTTCTCCAAAAGTTCTTACTGCAGTAGTTTACAGGGTAAATATATCCACATGAGAGGAATCCTAATCTTAATAAACTTTAAAACAAATCAGAATATGCCTTTATGAAAGAGAAGCTTTATTTTTAAGCACAACTTCCAGGTTAAGTACAAAGGTAACAACATTCTACAGTATCACCATTCCTCCTGCCCTGAAATCTATTATACCCAAAACTGAAGACAGAACAATTAAGAAATTATGATGAGCTTCTCAGTACCTCTACTTTCAGTTTAAGTATGATGAACTAACTTTTCTCTTCTGTATTCTGAAGGAGGTTTATTAGCACTTTTTGAAAATATTTGGTTATTCCCAGCATTTTATTCCATACATATTTCCTCTGCAATGTCTTTATAGTCTTTCTTTTACAGGTTTTCTTATGGAGACAGTGAAAATAAGAGGGATTTTCTGAAAAATAATGGGTGGTAATGAAAACAGTCACAAAAAGTGAGTGTCAGAGTAAAACATACACCTTCAAAATTTTCCTACAATTGCAGCAAGCACTCAAAAAAAAAGTGCAAATATGAAGAGGCTCTGGAAGAAAGCTCTCCCAGCATGTACCAGTGTAGTCAGCACATATTAATTGACTATAGTTATTGGAAAAACAAATAAAATCAATCAAAAAATATATATGTTAGTAGGATTAACATCTGTTTGAAATAGTTTTATATCAAAACCGAAAATGCTATGTCTCCTGGTATCTTCAGTCCTTGAATGCTTATTTTGTGTTTAATGAGTATTCACATGAAGCTTTAATAGAATTTTCTTCAAGATCCATATAGTCTGACGTATTTTTTCAGAATTGTATTCTTTGGAATATGTTGGTATAGGACCAAAAGAAGCAGAACAGCAGGGTAAACTCAAAAATGTTACAAAAGGACATCTGGTTTTCCCTTTTCTGCTACCTCCTGTACCAAAGTAGGGGATGGAAATGGCAGAGCATGGGAAGGAAGTACATTAACAGTGAGAAAGAGCAGTCACTCTACAGATTCCTATTTTATGGAGGTTTACACCAATTTGGAAAAGAGGCCTGTGGCCCATCAGGGCTGCAGACCTAGTGATGCAAGTGTAAACTCTGATGCACAGAACACAAGGAAATGAATCAGGTCCAGGCATCACTGACTAGCTGAGAGTAAAGAGCAAAGGGGTTACCTTGATCGGGCTTCCATCTGGGGTGAGAACCTCTTCTGAAAGCTCCATCATCTTCAGGGCCATCAGGGCAATGGCTTTGGCATGACTAAGGCTTTTCTTATGGAGCCCTGCTGCAACGCAGTACGCATCACCTATTGTTTCCACCTGCAGCAATCAGACAGAGCCAGTGTTAGTTGCTGTGTCATCAGGAGAGGGGAACCCTGCCATCAGGGCTGCAATCAAATAGTGTTGCTTAAAAGATGTGAGCAAAACATCCATAAATATGCAATTAGACAAAAGAGCATAATTACCTGAGTCTGCAAACAGCTGCAGTGAAAACCTGACACGCAACAGCACCGTGGTTTATCATCTAATAACCAAAGATTGTCTAGAACAGTGTATGGCATCAGCTGAGATATGAAAACATTCTCCCAAGGCAGTAACACAGAAAATTGCATTTTCCTAAATGAGAAATCCCTTTCAGCTTCATTTCATACTATCCTGGCTGAGTTTGCTGTTGGGTAAGAGTAGTGCTGCATAATTATAATTCGTAATTAGTATTTGATATGCTAGAAAATTATATCAGGAAGAGAATTAGAAAAAGCAAAACATCATCATAAAAAACAGTGAAGAATATCTAACTTCTCATTAGTGGGTAGCTCTTCCTGGTATAATTTATGAATAGATGCTATTGCTATAGGCTCTTGCCTGCACGTTTGCCCCTTATTTTCAAATGAGAATTGATGTCTCTCTCTACCATGCAGGCTATCTTACTCTGCATTCCCAACCTGCAGGCATGAAGTTCAGCAGACTGATCCCTCTGGTCTCTTCAGACAGGCCTTACTGCTCTTATCCTGACTGGCTTTAAAAAGAGCTGGCCCCCAGGAGGAAGCAGGAGCAAAATGAATTGCAGAATCCCTCTGGCTCTGGGTAAAGGCAGCCTGAGAAACACTGCAGCCCTCAAAGCCTGCAGCTTTATTTACAGCATTGTGTTTTGCAGTCTGTTTGCTCACCTGTAACATTGTCACACAAAATCCATTAACATGGGCCTAAATAGACATCAAGGATTAGTCTAGGTTTTGTGACATAGCTAATCTGGCTTTTGCCCTGCACACAACACTACAGGAGTGCCAGAAAATGCTTCAGCAAAGACTAGGGTGAGAAGAAAGCAAGCACTGAGAAAGGAGTTATTCAGAGAATAAATACAGCTGATTCTCCTCTCTGCAGAGAATCTACAAAGTGGTAGGCCTGGATCTTCTCAGATTAATTTCCAGTCTTGATAAACTGGAAATAGTATCTCAGAAATAGTACCTGAAAAAGTAAGCATTGCATGTAAATGAACCCAGAGCTTGAACCTAAAACAGCAGTATGAGCAAATATTTCCCACCACCAAACTTAATCTGCTGCAAACCCACTGTGAAATTTTCCACCTTAACCTTTCTGGCCAATTGTGCAGGAGGATGTAAACACAAATAAGAAGCTGAGGGTTTCTCATGAGCTGAGACAGCCATTAGAGCTCCTTCAACACCTTTGAAAGCTCCTAATAGTACTTGTTTATGCAACAAAACATGTAGGAGCAATCAATACTGCTGTCTGCCTGTTTACCCTGTCTCAGGATGTCTGTCCACAAGAAGCAGACACTACCAATGTCCTGCAGTTTAGGAGTTTGTTTTTCCAAAGATAAATGGATGGGCAAGAATATTGCAATGGCTGGTGAAAAATGTAGAAACTGGGCAAAAAAACAAACAAGGACAGTGAGAAGAAATATCAGAAGTTAAAAAGAGAATCTGGAAGAAATAGATATTTAAAACTGCTCTAAATTGGAAGGAAGCATTAGCAGAAATCCATCGTCATCCTTCAAAATAATGAATAGACACCAGTAGGAATGGACTCAAAAGGGTTAGTACAGAAAGCGCTGAGTCTATGATGGCAAATACAAAAATTAAATTCAACTTCTGCTCCTTGTTGAATGACCTAATTTCAGAATTACTTTTCCATTAAAGTTGTTGCATAGATGTGGGATCATACACTGTTCCTGCAGTGTTCAGACAAAACTACTTATTTTGTTAGCTTCTTTCCCCTTAAAAATTTCCATAGCTGTAATTTAACAGCTAAATTCCACACACTGAATGTACTGTATTAGTAGAAAAATGGGACTGAAGCTGCCTCATAATAATCTTTACATAAAAA